>ML782376.1:500487-512911 GCA_009831015.1 Picea engelmannii | reverse complement strand
TATTGGATGGCATTGTAGTAACTTTGTACTACTACTAGATTTCCATAGAGAGTACCAATAGTGTTGAAGGTGTTTCCTAAGCTGGTGTGCCAACCAGTAGTGTTGGAGGTGATTTCCAGCTAGTTGGATAGTGATGATGATGCTCATGACTTGATCTACGTGATCATGATATAGCCTATGTGTCTATGATGATGCTACATGTAGAATGGTATGTAAGACTATGTGATCCTTACCCATACCATGTGAAACAGATGGATGTGTTTGAGAACATTACAGTAAATACCTCCCTAGCTAGGAGGGACTATTGATATTATGGTAGTTGCAGGAGGTATTAACCTCCATGTGTAACCTTTGGCTAGAATAGAATATTCTGGAAGCAAGAGAAACCCTGAACAGATGTGTAAAAACCCGAGAAGACAAGTCGGCTCAGTAGAATAAATTATATTAAAGTATTACCCTCCAAAAAGAGAAGTCAGCCTAGACAGGTGACAAAAATCACTATAAAGAGAGGGCGCTTGAGCTCATTTGTACTCACTCACCTCACTCAATCTCTCAAGCATAGCGTGCATTTGGAGTTGTAGATGCAAGAATGGAAGGTGTATATTATGGGGTGATTCTTGGTCTCTCTCTCTAGAACTATCTAGCATAAGATATGTGGCCTACCTTATAGTATCTCTTTGTGGTATTCTTGGTGACATTCTTGGTGGTATTATGAAATTATTAGTGGTATTTTTGGTAGCTACAACTCCAATTGTTGCATCTGAGTATTGTTCTTTTTTTGTGGCTTTGGGACTTTCTGTCTCGTGAGTTATATTTGGAGAATTATGCACTCTTTTATTTATTTGTTGGTTCTAGTGTTGCTTTTGGAATCATTCTATCTAGAAAAGGTTATGGTGCACAAGTTTGGATGAGTTCCTATGGTTGGGTGAAAATATTGTGATATTGTCTATGGTAAAACGAGCACATCAAATATTTTAACAACCTTCAAATAAGGGGATATCAAAATTAACTTGCACCTTGAAGGGCATCATACCTCCAAAATGGTTTCGTATCGAAGACGTCTTGGTTGTCATCAACAATCATCGAAGGATATGAGAAAAGTTGTACATCATCTCATTCCTCCGTCATGTGAGGAATTCCTTGAGCAATGTCTTGAAAGGATCTCATGCTCTATCATCTCTCTTTTATTCCACCATGGGAGATCACTTGGGCCAGTGAGAGCAGTCATCCCCAATTGAAACTAGCTCAAGACCCTGACCTCATCAGGGACATGGACCAAGGAATAACAAGGATAAAAATACTCTGATGCCACTAATCTGGATTATATTGAGAAATAAATGAGATGCAAAAAAAAACTATAGAAGAGAACACATAAATACAATTAAAACCAACTTCTATTAATGAATAAAATAACAGAATACTATAAAACACAAACTGGCTAGAATGGTGGTAGATTATCTTTGAAAATAAAGAGATGTTGGATACACTCATTCACAACAAGAATTACATCACACTCCATTACCTTCTCAAAATTTCCTCCTTCACCTCTATTATATATAAGAGACTGAAAGGAGAATCAATTCCCTTAATCTATGTGGGATAAACCATTTTTACAAGATAGTGAATTATTGAAGAATAACTTGGTGTAAGTTTACAAAATGCCACAGTAATGTACATAAGACCACTAGGAAATCATTACATGATGGTTTTAATTAACAAATGTAGATGGAATTACATTATATTCCCTCTTAATGACAATATCAAAAGGGTGAATATCATGGTTTATAAAAACTATAGGCTCAAAAATGTTGATTTAGTGGAAAAGGTGAATGGCCATTGAGATCCATCTGGATAACTACACCACCTCTTCACCACTTGATTGAAACCTTATAATATATAATTATAACTTAAAAATATTATACGATATTTTTTATTATTATTTATAATATATGAAGAAAAAAAAAATTAATTTAGATGTAAGTGTTAATTGTCCATTGGATATAGCTTGGGTGGTTGGAAGGAATGATTGTTACCCTCCCCACCCAAGTTCAAACCTTTGGAATGACATGTTGTACCCTTTAATGGGTCTATAAGATGCTCTTGTTGTTGAGCCCCTAATATTCCGAAAAATCTCGGCCACCCCATGTTCTCTCATGGATTTCGGGGAGGTTTTCCATGGATGTAGTGAGCACTGATATCCGATGGCCTAAACCACATGTAAAAAAAAAATTAAGTGGTAATTGGTTTATATTGGTGAGATATATTGTATGGTTGAGTTATTTAATGTTAATATGGGAGGTCTTAGGATCAATCCCCTTTACTGGTTTCTTTTTTTGTGTGTCCCATTCTATGTTCCTACTAGGTCAATCATCATAATCAACGTTAATGGGCTTACACTGGATACTATATGTGAGTTTCCCAATGAGATTTTCTTGGGAAAAATGGTGTTAATTTATCCATTGAAACATTTAATAAAATTTGTAACTTTTATTGATATAATAATCCATTTCCACATGCCCACACACGTTTACACCCTATACCAAGAGTTGTTGAAATCCCCTTATTGTTATATAGTGATTTCCTTACTACAAATCAAGTTAGCAACTCACAAAAAAAAACTGCTAGAATATTCAACTCAAAACAATCTAGTTGAAGCAATACTAGAAACCAAAAATATCATGCACAATACACAAATATATTTTTCTCGTCAACTAAGCTTATCATTCAAATAACTTCGAAACTTACAAGGGATCTCTTACCGAGAAAATGGCCCAAAGAGAAAAGAGACAAAGTACATCAAAAACCTGATTGGGTTGATCTATTGCCAAACTTGTTGTATGATCCTATACGAAAAAAGCATGATTGTTATGATGATATATTCATTGTCATGTGCTATCCATGCGACTTTAAAGATGAAACTCACGTTGACTGCACAATTGTTTCAGAATACCTGCATTGTTCCGTGATAGTTGATCCTTGTATTATACAATTGTTCTCTCTCTTCCTCTGGCCTATATCTCTATATGGAAGTCCTTCTCCACCTATATAATATCTCCTTGAATCACATTCCTTGATGATCCAAATATTTCTATCTCAAATCAGTCTCTCTTGATCAATCGGACAAAGTAAGTATCTTCCTCCTTCACCCTAGCCTTGATTTTATAAGATTTTTTTATGACTTAACCCTAATCTCCAAAGTGATTGATGGTTGAGATTACTTCTCACCTCACTTGAGATCAACGAATATTGTTTAATTCACTAATTCTAATTAAAGCATGTCCTTAAACAAAAATCAACTTACTAAATAAAAGCACATTACTTCAATCATTTATTTAATTAAATTAAAGTCAATTATAGAAGGATTTAGATTATTTCCACACATCTAGACTTATAGACCTGTGTGGAAATACTTGTTCGATGCTACCATGCATCAATACTCCCTCTTAGCTAGGAAAGTATTATGAACCACTCCAAGTTTGTATCTAAAGTACACAAACTTCCCTTTCACAAAGGGTTTGGTCAAAATATCTGCAACCTACTCATTTGTGGAAATATATTGAATCTTCACTGCTCCCTTTTGGATCTTATCCTGAATGAAGTGGTATATGATCTCAATATGCTTGGACCTATCATGGAATATTGGATTCTCTGAGAGTTTGATACAACTTTGATTATCACAATATATCATTGTAGGCTCCAACTCTTGATCAAATAAACCTGTAAGAGATTTTCGAAGCCAAATGTCTTCACATGTAACCATACTTGATGTCATATACTTTGCCTCTGTTGAATTGAGTGCTATAGAAGTCCGCTTCCTACTAAACCAAGTAATAATTATTGATCCCAAGATGACTTATCACCTTGAGGTTATCTTTATGTCTAATGCACTCCCTGCCCAGTCTGAGTATGATTATCCTTGAAAATACACTCCATTTCCTCAAAGATACCTCAATCTATACTCCATTGTACCTCTCAAGTACCTGAGCACATGCTTCACTACTATATAATGCACCTACCTCAACTCCACCATGAACTGATTCAAGGTGTTCAAATCAAAACATATATCTGGCCTAGTATTGACCAAATAAATAAAGGACCCTATAAGTTGACTATATATATCCTGGGATTCACAAACTCTGAATCTGATGTGATCACCTTCTTCATATTGGTAACCATAGATGTATCCATCGGTCAACAGTCCTCCATCGTGAATCTCCATAATATCTCTATTGCATACTTCCCTTGACCAAGGAATATCTCACCCAATTCCTTCCATACCTTTAACCCCAATAAATAATGCATCAATCCAATGTCCTTAATCTCAAACTCGGTAGTTAAATCTTCTTTGTGCCCTACAATAAGCTCCTTTGCACCTATGAGAAACAAATCATATACATATAGAACCAATATGAGTGGATCCACCCTAACAAGTATAAAGTAAAATTTAGGATCCACCTCACTCTTGGTAAATCCCATACTCTACATGTATCCACCAATTCTATAATACCATGCCCTAGGTTCCTATTTGATTCCATACAAGGCTTTCTTAATCCTACACACATGAGAATCCCTCCCATGTACCGTAAATCCATGAGGTTTCTATATGTATACTTATTTTTCAATGATCCCATTGAGGAAAGTTGTTTTCAAATCCTTTTGATGTATCCTCCACCTCATAACTAGAGAAATATAAATAACAACATGAATAGAAGCATACCTTGTGATTGGAGAAAATGTCTCCTTGTAGTCCACTCCCTCTTTCTGGAAGAACCCTCTTGCCACAAACCTCTCCTTGAACTTCTCAATGATACCATATGAAACATTCTTGATCTTGTATATCCACCTATAACTCACAACTGACTTCCCCTCCAGTCTCATCACTATGTCCCAACCATCATTCCTCATAATAGAGGTTTACTCCTCTACCATGCCACTGTGTCATACCTTCTAATTTGTTGCTTCCTCAAAACTATAAGGCTCAACATCAATTGTTCTACTCATAAGAGCCATATAGTTCAAAAACATCTTCATAGGATAGCGGTCTCTGACCACACTCCTAGGAATCTCACCAACATGTTTCAACATATGTATTATACAACTGGGTCTCCTGACAGAAATGGAATGGGCTAAATCCTCCTCCCCACCTGAAGTCTGAATTATTGATTGTTTTCCATCCTTTAAAGCCTATTGCTTATTGATGCAGGAGCATCGCTCCACCTCATCAAGTGTCAGTGATCTAGCGCATCATCTCATAAGGAGGAACAAATTCCAAGGGAAGAGAGGCACCAGCCCTCCCATTTTGAGCCTAAATTTAAAATTTTAATGTAATTAAATGTGAGTTAATGTTGTAAGGCTCAAGGAAAACCGAGCCATGTGTCTTTGTATAGGTTGCATGTGAAGTTTCCTTTAATGGATGACAGATAGGAATCTTTAGGTCTGATTCGGATCAGTTTTCAATTAAGCGTAATTAATTGTAAATTAATGAGAGTAGGTAGCTAGAGGGAAGGCTCTACGAGCCCCTCTTTTGTAAAAACCTCTTGTATCAAAATTCACCAGTCAGTTAGTTAGCTGTGAGGGAGATAATTAGTTATGGAGAGGAGAGGAGAGGAAGTTGAGACTCTTTTGTAGTCCAGTGTTGTAAATTTTGTAGAAAGCATTTAGTTTTAATATAAAGAACAAAATTCCATGTTTTATGAGTTTATGTGTGTATGGTTTCATATTAGAGTTTTTGAATGAATTTGAATTATTTATGTGTATATGTGTATGTATGTTGTTAGTGCATGTATATTTCCTTTGCAGGATGAGATAAAATTCTTTATCTTTGTGAGTTTGTTGAGTGTTTGTGGGATCTCAGGATTGTGCAAGGAGTGCACACCAAAGTATTGAGAACTCTGTGAAGCCAGTGCAAGGAGTGCACTTGAACTCTGTCTTGAGTTCAAAGAAGAGTGTGCTAGGAGGGAACACCAGAACAATCAGAAAGTTCATAGGAAATAATATAGGAGAAAGGAATTTCATATTTGTTGAATACTTTGAAAACCTGTGCAAGTGAAAGCACATTAGAGTTATTGAATTCTCTGAGGAATCTCTGCAAGGAGTGCATTGAGGAGGTACAAGGAGTGCACAGCACCAATACATTGTTGAAGTGTTGGAGAAGCCTAGGAGAGGATATCATAGAGTTCCAAGAGTGTTAACATTATTTTGGTCACCCCAGTGATCCACTGACAACATGTGTTCATGTTCCCTAAAATATTAAAAGAGACTTTCTCCATGAGAAAAGTGATTTGATTTCCTCTGCTAAAAATCATATGAAGGAAGGTCATCACACCCTGCTCTATTCATGGGGTGTGATGATGCCTAATCATCACATCCTTCACTATACATGGACTGTGACATTGTCGTATCTTTCTATATACACAGGGTGCGATGATGCTTAAAGCTTGGGAAAAGTCAAATTTCATGAATGTTCTAGAAGGAGATCTTCTAGAAGATGAGGTGCCCTCTGATCGGTTTGTATCTTACTCACTTCTCTGATTTGGTGGGATCATCCTAATATCCTCATCCATATCTATTCCACACTATATAAAGAGGTATATCTCATGGAAAAGGCTAAGTTTGAATAGGCTAAGATTTGTATGGAGAGTTCTACTTCGGATTATTCTTGAGAGTTTTGCTTTAGTTCTACAAGATATGTGGTGGATATTCTTCATTCAAAGGCTTTGGAGAAAAATTGTGTGTGTTAGAGAAAATGGCCATTGAAAGGGGACCTTGAAACATCAAGGCTTTGGTTGTATTCTCCACTTTGTATTCAATATGATACAGCGATATGTTTCCTTCCCATAAAACTAGTCTTGTTTTATTGTATGATTCCTTGATCACATACATAAGTTCTTGTTGAGTATATTGTGCTGATTTCACTTTGGTTGGCTTGTGTTCCCTTGCAGGTTCAATATCATAGGAGAATTGGAATGGAGCTAGTATGGCAATGGCAAGAGGAAACAAAATTTAAAAGGTATGTTGTCTATCTCTTGTTAGATAGTAAACTCAATAATTAGAGCTTAGGGAAAGTCTTATATTTTGTTCTATTTTGTTCTAGTTTCTAGTGGGATCTAAGTAGATATGTTTGTGTCTGCACTTACTGATTAGTCTAATAAAAAAATTGGCGACCATACTGGGGATACAACTTTATTTTGGTTTTTTGCTTCTTTTTTTTTTTTAGCCTGCCTTCTTTCAATTGAATTCATTCTATGGGTATGTGGGTGATCCATCTGGACTCCCTAGGTCTGAAAGTTCAGTTAGATTTTTTGCCTTTCTCCCATTTTTTCCTTAGTTACAGAGATCGTCTCATTGTACCATATGGACATCCTGAAACGACCCTCTGACATCGCACTCTTCTTGTGAAAACCAGTGCATCGATGTCACACTGTACCCTATTGGTAGCCTGCGACGACTTTAGCTCATCGCATTGTTCCCTACTATCAACCTGCAACGATTCCTGTAGGATTTGTTGGGGTGAGCCATTTTTTCTTTTTTCACCCAGTTTTTTCTTAATTACCTAGGATGAACTTCTGATACCAGTGATTGATTGATTTATGAGTTTAAAGCTTTCATTTGATTGGTTTTTAATGATTGAAATTCTTTCTTTGTAATTTTTGCAAGTTTTTCTTATGATATTTGTCACAAGGATATAATCTATGGATCTTGATCTGAGTGCTTGTTTGACAAAGGGTCTTTGACTTGTTTGAAGTTTTGGATTGATTCCACTTTCAAGATTATTTGTTGATTAAAAGAAATTTTTGTTTGCATTTGACAAAAGGATTTCTTATCTTTTTCATTTTTGTCTACATTACAAGTTTGATTTGGGAATTTTGTTGTGAGTGTGTTAATTTTCTTGGATTACGCTTTCCTTTCGTCATTACATATCTGATTTCATTTAGGAAAGGAAGAGCTGAACTCATTTATTCTTTTTAGTAATATTTCATAAGAAAATTATTGCATTCAAAATACTTGATTAAGAGAGAATTTGGAAAATTTTATAGTTCATGATTATTTGGAGTTTTTCTCATTTAAAAATCGAGAAATTTTATTTCGTAGATTTTGTACTTCAAAAAAAATACCTTCTCCCTAGTGTAATTAGAGTTCATCGAATTGAAAAATTTCACATTCATCTCTTCTTGAATTTTGTTGGTTCAAGGTCATATACAACATCAGTTTCATTCCCATCTCCCTTTTGAGTAAACAACAACTCTTAAAACACAGTAATTGTAAAATTTCTTAGTAACTTTTATTTTCTATAAATTCTCTTCACCAACATTAGCTAGGATAGAACTTTGGAATAGGTTATAAGGAACACTCTAAAAAGCATCAAAACACACAATAGTATCTTGTGATAGGGATATTTCAAATCCAATTTCTATATTTTGTCCTGGAAAGACCTTCTAACACAAGGGTCAATCATGATGTCGCATTACGACTGGAAGAGTTACTCACCCTGCTTTGTTGGTCCTAGTGTAGAGATTGCACATATTATTGGGGGTCACTTGAAGGTATACCCACGATTATGTGTGGGAGTCTCTCAAGTTGATTTTGGGCTATATACCCTGCCTTTGCGCGTGGATCGGACTGTCGATTGTTTCCCCAGGAATCATTGTTGTAGTTGGTAACCTTAGTAGCCTATATCTTTAAGGTCTTTGCACGAGGTGACTGTGGAGGGGAAAGTCTTCACGATACCTAGAATCGACGTTGGCCAAACTCACTCGGGATCCTTGGAGGGTATACCAATGATTATGTGTGGGAGCTTGCACCAGGGTGTAAGTCCATTAAGAAGGTTGTCAATGTAACTTTTCCACCCACTTTATCCCAACCCCTTCTTGTCTTTCTTTCATGAAATTTGATTTCATCACCAACTAGTGACTTCGAAATAACAAGATTTGTTTACTTGGTTTGATTTCTAGATTTTATTACTGAATGTTATTTGTTTCTCTAGTTGGACATAGATTTATTTCATTCTTTATTTGGTTCAGCCAACATCAGCCTTCGTTGTTCACGTAGGATGCAAGGAATACCCTCGGAAGATCCGGAAGGTTACCTCCCTTTGCCTCCTAAATCACCAGAAGGCTCTCCTGAGGGAGCATTCAATAACGAAGTAGCTTCTGAGGTTGTAATTTCACACTCTTTAGAGGGATTCCAAATTGTTTTGGATTCTTTAGAGGCATTTTGACTTCCCCCAAATTCGTTATTGAGTATTAGACAAGACACACATTTTCTCTCGATGAACTCATCGGGAAAAATTGTTGTTGTTGACAATATTGAAGTACCTAATAGACCTAATGCAAGATCTGGAGTAGATGATCCACTTTTTCAAAGTGCATCATTTAGAACCCTGGATCACACCACTAGAATTTTTAATCCTAGTTCTGCCCCTTCTTCAGTACGCGATCTTTTTGGCGCACTAGGAATAAGTTCTAATCAACCTATGGCATTGCAAATGCCTGAGATGTTTTTTACCTATACAGTACCTTTAGATCATTTTACTAGCATGACCAATAACATCACCATAGTTTCAGACCAATTATTGGTTGGTTCTCACTCGATTCTTCCTCTCCAAATGGCCCACTCTAATATGGTCCCACACACTACAAATGTTTCTACCGGAAACGTGGTTATTGTTGGCAAATGTTTAAAAGGTAATGTATGCTTGTCATTGATGGCAAGTACAACAGTGAAGATGGCAGGATCAGAGTGTGCATCAATGGAAAAACAGGAACAAAGTAAGCTCAGGAGGAATTAGCGCAGAGTCGAATGTAGTGCGTAGGTGTGCACCAGGGATGAGGTTAACCCATTGCTAAAGCTCAAGAGAGATAGCGCACTTAGGATCATAGGCAGATCAAAGGTCGAGGCCTTTGGCACTTATAAATTCTTCCAAGTAAGGAGGATGCGTAAACTTGGAGGAGAAGCGTCATTGATCGTTGGATCCCATCCCGAATTCCTGATGACTGTCAGATCTCAATATAGACAAGAGGACTGCACAGATATGGAGGATAGATCTCGGGCGTTAGATCTGAGCGCAGGGTCCGGCCACCGTTGGATCGAGGAGAACCTACACATTGTTTAAAGTGCAAGAAGTAGAGGGCTCACAAAATCCCGAAAGAAGGAGGACTGTCCATCTTCAAGCAGGACACGTGGGGATAGATCGTCAGTTCGTTGACTGGAGATTCAAAGGAATGATGTTCCCTAACCTCTCAAAATCGCGATTTAATCTCAACCATCAGATTAAGTTTGAATATGGACTGTTGATTCCAGTCCATGTCGTAGTTTCGGGGATCGAGAGTTGCAGATGTCAAGTAATATCATCCACAGAAATCCCGATTTCGCGATATGAAAAATCGTGACTTAATCGCAGCCGTTGAATCAAGATCAGATATGGACCGTTGATCCAAGACCATTTTGGGGTTTCGAGGATCGAGTGTTGGAGATGTCAAAGAATATTAACATCAAGAATCCCGATATCGCGATATGTGAAGTAATTGCAACCGTCAGATCAAGTTGTGATCTAGACCATTGATACGACTCCATTACGGATTTTCATGGATCAGGACTTTGAAGTGACAAAAACACAGAACGACAAGAGTGTTGAAATCGCGATGTGTGAAATCTCAACTGAATCTGAATCGTCAGATCAAGATGTGATCTGGACTGTCGACCTGACTCACGTCAACATACCACATCAGCTAGGAACATGTGGCACAACCAGGTAATGACAAGTGTCAGACTGATTCAACATTTCAGGCACATGTAAGTCACGAATCAGAGTGACATGTGGCAGTATTCAACACGTGTCAATCCACGTGTGATGTCAGCAGATTTACACCACTCGATAGATGGACAGATGTCGGAGGACGAGGAGGGCCTAAAGGGAACGAGCCTTGTCACACGGTTAGGTGGAGAGCGATACAAAAGGTGACACGCCAGGAGTGGGGTCCTTCGTCAATACCCCACCATTCTAGACCCCCCCCCCGTATTAAAGGCAGAAAGTCAAGGGGGGTCTGGAATCGCTGGAGCGTCGTTGATATGGGCACTCTAATCCTGACCACTCGAGAGATGTGCACCCAATTCCGGACCCCCCCCCCTCCACTTAAAGGTAGAATGGAAAGGGGCTCCAGAATCCATTCCCGACCATAGATCTAAGAGAACAGATTATGGTCGTCCAGATTTGCTTGCTTCATATCCAAAAGGTGCATTTGCACCCCAAACGTAGGAAGGAAAAAGTGCCTGGTCATACCCATTGGTCACATCGATGGAAGATGGAGGTAGGAGCTAGAGGTGCTAAGCTTGGCCACATAAATGTCGAAATGAATGCAAGATCTAATAAAGTTCATCCAACAGCGCAGATAAACCGGAAGGAGATCGGAGGGCTACTGTAGCACGTCACAATATAACTACTAGAAATCATTGATGGTCTTTGCTAGAGAATTCGAAGAGACCTCTATGTGAACACCAAAGAAGATGAAGAGTCTCTAATCTTTGTCCAATGAAGCAAGATGATTGTGAGGGGGATTGACAGATGGATGAGCATTGAAGCCTGTAATTAAACAGAGGGCATAAGCTCAACTGTGCCAGAGAAGACGAGGAGTCTCAACTTCCAGAGAGGTTGAGAAATCTCATCAGAACACCCAGTAATGCTGGACGCATGGTGGAAAACGACCAAAGAAGCTGAAGAGTCACGATGATGAACAGACAGAGCACTCAAGTTACGGAGGAATTTGGCGCGGAGTGTGCATGTAGAGGCATTGCGAATATTGCATGCACAAGGAGCACAGGTACTATAAGAAGGATGAACAAAGAATATATAGGTTGTTTTCGTCATGGTGGAGGATTCAAGTGTGAGCAAGGAGGCAGAGCGCAGGAGTAGAGATGCATGATAGAGGAAGGTGGCATCAAAGGGATATGGTGCAGAGAGGATAAAAGGCAGAAGAACAGAAAGTGCAAGTGGTGTGCAAAAGACACTAATACAGACAGGGCAAAGCAACGTAATAGAAAAACAACAGGGCTAGTAATCCATTGAACTATTTTATATCGCTGTAGAATTTTAGTAACAAAGAATTTATTATTCAGGGTGGTTGGGAGGTGCTAGGGATGACTGGTGTCCTCAAAGGTTCAAGTGGGTTCTTGAACACAGGGAGTTGGTGCTTCCTTCTAGTTGGTGCTAGAGAAACCAGGGAGTTGGTGCTTCCTTTTAGTTGGTGCTAGAGAAACCAGGGAGTTGGTGCTTCCCTCTAGTGGGCGCTAGAGAAAACAGAGAGTCGGTGCTCTCAGCAAGTTGCAGCTTGCAAAAATAGAGGTTGTAGCCTCACAATGAGTTGGTGCTCATATGTATGATAATGTAAAGAATGTAGATAATACTTATCATATAAATAAAAAGAGGTTT
>ML782376.1:481492-494506 GCA_009831015.1 Picea engelmannii | reverse complement strand
ATTCAACATTTCAGGCACATGTAAGTCACGAATCATAGTGACACGTGGCAGTATTCAACACGTGTCAATCCACGTGTGATGTCAGCAGATTTACACCACTCGGGAGATGGACAGATGTCAGAGGACGAGGAGGGGCTAAAGGGAATGAGCCTTGTCGCATGGTCAGGTGGAGAATGATACAAAAGGTGACACGACAAGAGTGGGGTCCTTCTTCAATACCCCACCATTCCGAACCCCCCGCCCCCCCGTATTAAAGGCAGAAAGGCAAGGGGGGTCAGGAATCACTTGAGCGCCGTCGATCTGGGTACTCTAATCCTGACCGCTTGAGAGATGCACGCCAAATTCTAGACCCCCCCCCTCATCTTAAAGGTAGAATGGCAGGGGGTCTTCGAAATCCATTCTCGACCGTAGATCTAAGAGAACAGATTCTGGTCATCCAGATTTGCTCGTTGCATATCCAAAAGGTGCATTTGCGCCCCAAACGTAGGAAGGCATAAGTGCGTGGTCATAGCCATTGTTCACATCGATGGAAGATGGAGGTAGAAGCTAGAGGTTCTAAGCTTGGCCACAGAAATGTTGAAATGAATGCAAGATCTAATAAATTTCATCCAATGGCGCAGATAAACTGGAAGGAGATCAGAGGGCTATTGTAGCACATCGCAGTATAACTGTTATAAATCATTGATGGTCTCTTCTAGAGAATTCGAAGAGACCTTTGTGTGAACGCCAAAGAAGATGAAGAGTCTCTAAGCTTCGTCCAGTGAAGCAAGACGATTGTGAGGGGGATTGACAGATGGATGAGCGTTGAAGCCTGTAACTGAAACAGAAGGCATAACCTCGACTGTGCCAAACAAGATGAGGAGTCTCAACTGCCAGAGAGGTTGAGAAATCTCAGCAGAACACCCAGTGATGTTGGACGCATGGTGGAAAACGACCAGAGAAGCTGAAGAGTCACGATGATGAATAGACAAAGAACTCAAGTTACGGAGGAATTTGGCACGGAATGTGCATGCAGAGGCATTGTGAATATTGCATGCACAAGGAGCATAGGTACTATAAGAAGGATGAACAAAGAAGAGATAGGTTGTTGTCGTCGTGGTGGAGGATTCAAGTGTGAGAAAGGAGGCAGAGCGCAGGAGTAGAGATGCATGATAGAGGAAGGTGGCATCAAAGGGATATGGTGCAGAGAGGATAAAAGGCAGAAGAACAGAAAGTGCAAGTGGCGTGCAGAAGAGACTAATACAGATAGGGCAGAGCAGCGTAACAGAACAACAATAGGGCTGGTAATCCATTGAACTATTTTATATCGCTGTAGAATTTCAGTAACAAAGAATTTACTATTCAGGGTGGTTGGGAGGTGCTAGGGAGGACTGGTGTCCTCAAAGGTTCAAGTGGGTGCTTGAAAACAGGGAGTTGGTGCTTCCTTCTAGTTGGTTCTAGAGAAACCAGGGAGTTGGTGCTTCCTTCTAGTTGGTGCTAGAGAAACTAGGGAGTTGGTGCTTCCCTCTAGTGGGTGCTAGAGAAAACAGAGAGTCGGTGCTCTCAGCAAGTTGCAGCTTGCAAAAACAGAGGTTGTAGCCTCACAATGAGTTGGTGCTCATATGTATGATAATGTAAAGAATGTAGATAATACTTATCATATAAAGAAAAAGAGGTTTTTACCCTGTATGGGTTTCCTCGGGAATTATCTTTCTCTATCTTTCTCATATATGTGACTGACGCTGAATGTACCCTTGTTTAATTCTCTAGATTATTGTGATCATCATTGAGTGCCTTGTAAAGATTTAAAAAGAAGTAAGATTGTTTAAGCACGGTAACAACTGATTCACCCCCCCCCTCTCAGTTGTCCAACAGTTATCACTCAAGATCCTATTGGAAAACCACTTCCTCTTATACCAAATCCATCACTTCCCCCTGGGTATAATGCTTTGAACACTTCCATTGCCATTCCTACTCATAATCCATATGGAGGGTCTATACTTTTTGTTCCTCCTAGGTATAATGTCGCTAGTCAGTTTGTTCCTACATCTACCCAAGTTCTCTCCAGGGGGCATTACGTCCCTCCTCCACTTTTATTTGGAGGATCTAATCATCCTGGACATAGTGGCTCCAATCTAGTTGGAGGCACCAATCTTTCTGTCACTTCTAGTTTTCAGATTCCTATCGGAGGTCAACCTCAATTTGGGGGGAAACCTCAATTTGGCGGGCAACCTTAGATTTGTGGACAACCTCAACTTGAGGGGAAACCTCAAGTTGGAGGCCATAACCCAGTTTATGAACAAATTATGCATGTATTACAATCTCAGTCTTGGAATCTTCCTTTCCAAGGGAGTCAACAACCGTCTGGGGGGAAACATCCTCAAGTTAATTCTTTTGTACCCCCTAATCTCGGTCAACCGTATCCAGGTTCTATGAATCCTACTTGGGGTCAAAATTTTCAATCTAATATTCCTTTCCAATGGAACATACGTAATATTAATAAAAACCCTCCATAGTCGAATTTGTTAGGATTGTCTAACTATCTACATATCGCTTATGGTCCAACTGCTATACCTACAGGGCTTCCTCCTAAAAACTAAGAGTTTCCTCAAGTGAACAGACAGTTTCCTTTTCTTGCCACTTTGGATTTACCAGATTTATGTAGGATTTTGAATGAACCTATTTTTCATTCTCCTTATTAGTCCATCATACCGACTAAGTTACCATATGACATTCCTAAGTTTTACGGTCGATCGGGAGAAGACCCAAATAATCACATCATGAATTTACATCTTTGGTGTTCGTCCAACTCATTGATGGATGACTCCATAAGATTATGACTTTTCCAATGAACTCTCACGGGTTCGGAAACAAAATGGTACATTCAGTTACTGTGAGGTTTATTTAATGACTTTAATACCCTAGCCATGGCTTTCTTAACACGTTACAAGTTTCCAATTCGATACAAGACAGGAACCAAAATTTTGAGCTCTTTTAAGCAATCCTCTTCCACTCATATTTCTGTTCATATCCATGAATGGAGGAGGAGGAGACATTTAATCAAAGTTCCCCTTCCTGATCAACTATTGGCTAAGTGGTTTACCAAATGAATCATTGGTCCCATAGCTCATGATGTGGCCATGGGTGGTTTCATCACTAAAGAGCAGGCGATTAGTCATGCTCAGTATCTAGATCTCGTTTATTTGCAAATGGGCACGCTTTACAACTTTATCCCTAACGCTCCTCTTCCTTTCATGAATCCTACCCCAACACCTCTAGTAGCTTCTCATGTTGTTTATGGTGTGATTGACACCTTTCATGATGAGAATCAGTCTACACAGGTCGGTCATACTAATCCCAAGTCTACCACTTCTAATGTACAAATACTCCTACTCCTACTCCTTCCAGTAAAACTTTTGAGGTTAATTCGGTTCAATCTACACCTACCGGTAAAAATCAAAATAAAAAGAAAGGGAAGGGTAAGAATAAGGAGGAAAAAAATAATAATCAACAATCTGAGAATCCCAAAACACAGGCAACTGATGATAAAGATAAATGTAAACCTCTCTACCCTTGTCTTATTTGTGGTGATGATCATTATACGAAATATTTTCCATGACGCATTGAGGTTACTAAGTTCCTCCAAGGGACCAAGAATCCTTCTACACCTGTCATCTTGTCACAGTCGTTTCCTTCTCAACAGCAGGCCCAATTGATCATTCATGACCAACCCTCTCCTTCTACCTTATCTTATGTCCTTATGTGTACTAGTGACTCCAAGAAGAATGAAGTTCCAGTCGCAACTAGAGCCAAATATTATTCTCCATCGAAAGAGAAGGTTGATGATATACCACCTTCGTTGGTTCAACCTCCTCCCCCAACTTCACCTCCAAACATTCCTCTTCATATCGAATGACCGGGCCTAGATACAGCTCTTCGTCCTCCTCGCAAAGGCATTTTTCAAAAGTCCTCATTCAATCCTCACGCACGTGCTGCCCAAAACTACAGTATTGTAGAAGACCTTGCGCAAGCACCCTCTGGGATGTCGACTCTCGAAGTCCTTCAAAGTTGTCCTACTCAACGAAAGGCGTTGTTAAAGGCTATTGGTGGAATTGATCGTATCGATACTAATTTAATAATATTTGACTTGGAAGATCATATTCCAAGGCTTCCTCCTCAATTAGCATTTTAGATCCAAGTTGTTGTCAAAAACAAGAATATATGTAGAACTGTTATTGATGAAGGAGCCTCGACTTGCATCATGTCCATTACTTGTTGGAAAGCTATTGGATCTCCTTCCATTACCGAGTCGCATAATACTCTTAAGGACTTCAATGGTACAGGTTTTAAACCTTACGGTGTTCTTCCTTTGTTGTCTATTATGTTAGAAGGTAAATCGATCAATGTCGAGGTTGAGGTATTTGATGCACCTCTTTATTATAACCTTCTACTTGGTCATAGATGGATTGATTCCATGCACGCAGTTGTGTCTACCCTTTTCTGTGTGTTACATTTCCGGCACCAAGGAAAGGTCGTGACTGTTGACCAACTAGCATTCTTTAATTCTGATTCTCAGACTAGCAACGTGCCTTTTATCTCGAAGACACCTCCCGGTTATGACAATGTCGGTGTGGGTATTTTAAAATATTCAACCTTGATGGGTATATTTCCTATTCCACCACTCGATATTCCTCCTCCTTTTGTCGCTTCAATTAACATGATCTCAACCATTGTTTGTGAAACCACTGAGTCATATGACCCATGGGTAGTACCTAACTCTAGTTATTATCTTTGTTACGGAGATCACATGCCTTTAAGTCTAGTGGAATCAACTTATCAAGCTATTCAATTAACAACTCCCTCTCCTCTTTCTCTCTGTGATACATCTCCTGATTCGTTCCACGTGATCTTTCCTACTGATGGTATGATAATGTCAGTCATGTTTATGGAATATACTCCATGGGACGATGGGAATCATTGTTCTATCCTCTTCCTAGAACATGATACCATAGAGAGTTACCAATGGATTTCGACTCAGTCGACCATTGTTTTTCTTTATTCTGTTCTTGAGTCAACACACGATGTTTTGTATGAAGGGAACTTGAGTAACATTTCACCTACCATTCTTCTTGACATATCGATTAAACCCAGAGTCATGGAAAGTGTTCATATTGGTGCCTCATGTTCTATTTATGAGGTTTGCACTTATAAATCCCTTTTTCAAGAATTTTGTTCTTATTATCGCATACAATTGAATCCCCACAATTTTGTTTTTTGTGTGGAATCCGGCTGAATTCTTGGTTTTATTGTGTCTATACATGGGATTCGGGTACACCCTTTGAAGGTTGAGGCTATTCTTAATTTACCTCCTCCTTCCACACTACGCTAACTCCAAAGTTTGCAAGGGAAGGAAATTTTTTTGCATCGATTCATTCCCAATTACATTGAATTAACGAAAGGATTCACTTAGCTCCTCAAGAAAGGTTATGATTTTGTATGGGACGATACCGCAAACAAAGCCTTTGAATATTTGAAACTTGCCTTAACTCATACGCCACTGTTGTTTCCCCCTAACTATAGCCAATATTATTTATTGTACTTAGTTACTTCAGACTCCACCATTGCTATGGTCTTAGTCCAAGAGGATGATTCACATGATTCACACATGATATACTATTTGAGTCGGAGTCTCATGACTACTGAGACCAAATATTTACATGTGGAGAAGCTGGCCTTGGAAGCTGTTCAAGTTGTTCAACATTTTCGTCACTACATATTATTACGGAGAACCACCTTTATTTCTGACTGCAACCCCATGCAACATATCCTTACTCGACAATTGTTGGCGAGCAAGAACTCCCAATGGATAGTTATTCTCTAGGACTTTAACTTGGAGTTTGAACACGCCAAGTCAAAGAAGTCTTTGGTTTCTATCGAATTGATATGTGACCTTCCCTCTACTGAGACAAAAAATGTGGCAGAGGATTATTTACCTGACAAATCCCTCTTTCTAATCAGCTATGATGACGTATGGTACGTAGATATTATCATCTAGCTCTAGACTCAAACTTTCCAACCTGATATTTCTAGTACAGATTGCCATTTTGTATGGTATCAAGCCTATCAATACATCATCCTTGCTGATACCCTTTACCGTCGTGGTATTGATTCCATATTTTCATGATGTCTCACCTATGATGAAGCTGAGAAAGATTTGAATGACTATCACTCTGGAGCATGTGGCGGTCATATGTTTGGGTATGCCATTGCCCAAAATATCTTACGAGCTGGTTATTTTTTGCCTTCATTGTTTAAGGATTGCATTGTTATCATCTAGAAATGCCACGCTTATCAAACTTACAACAATAAGATATGATCTGACCCTGCTCCTCCTCACCCTGTACTTTCCATTGGTCCATTCGCCAAATGGGGAATTGACTTCATGACATGTAACCCTCACTTGGTCGAGGGGAATGGATACATTATTGTAGTTGTGGATTATTTCACTAAGTGGGCCGAGGTGATGCCTACATTTGATAACATTGGGAAGATTGCAGCATTGTTCATATTCAATCATATCATTACTCGATTTGGTGTCCCTCAAGCCATTGTTACTCATCACGGTAGTCATTTTCGAAATTTTATGATGTCTTAAATTACTGAAAAATTGGGTCTTCACCATGAAAACTCAACTCCCTATTATCCATAGGCCAATGGCCAGGTTGAAGAAATCAACAAATTTCTCACTACTATGCTTCAACGTATGGTAGGAATTCATAAGAAAAATTGGCACACGATGTTGTTCTCATCATTATAGGCCTATCGGACATCCGTTAAGTCAACCATAGGATTCACACATTTCCAGTTAGTATATGGTATTGAAGCAATTTTACCGATTGAATGTGAAATACCATCTTTGAAACTAGCCGTTGAACTTCTCCCTAACACCCTACTGAAGAGGAACATCTTTTGTATTTGATAATTTAGACAAGACCCATTGTGATGTTGCCTTAGTTATTGAAACTCAGAAAAAATTGTTAAATCCCAATATGACAAGCATGTCAAGCCACGTGTTTTTTCTGAAGGTGATTTGGTTCTTCTTTATGAGAAATATCATGATCTACTAGGGGATGGTAAATTCGAGCCCATGTGGCGAGGTCCTTATATTGTGAAACGAGTGTTGGAGAAGGGAGCTTATGAGCTGGTAGATTATGATGGAATCCCTTTGAGTGAACCCATAAATGGGCTTTACTTGAAGAAGTACTATGCTTAAATCATTTTTTGCATGAGTGTTGTGTATTTTTAGTGTATAATATTATTGTGTGTTTTTTCATTTTTTGGTTTCTCCCCTCAGCTTCTCACCTTGCATTGTGCTTGGTTTCCAAATGTCGGTGTCTTCACTACCCTACATTGGCTTCGCCGATGGCGCTAGTCGCAGTACTCAAAAGTTAGCATATTTTGCTTGGGCTATTTATGCACCTACGAATGAATTGATCAGTCTACATGGTGTTTTCCTTGGTTGTGAAACCAAAAATATCACGGAATATAGTGTATTTATTGAGTTGTTAATTGACATTGTCTCACTTGGAATCACATTTGAGAAATTTATAAAATCCAATCACATTTTTGTACATAAAACAAGTAATTCGGTAGGAGATTCATATTAATAACGATAAACGTTTGCAAAAGTGTTTTTGTCCGAAGATAAAAAAAAAGTGTTTGCTATAACACGCGACTACCCGTGCTACTCTACGGAGCAGTCGACCGATGGATGCAGACACGCCCACTGTGTGGTGCTAATAATGCCTAGGAATATCATCTATAGAGGCATCTGGGATGTTCATTGTGAGTCCCTCCAGATTTTTTTCTATGGTCTCAAAGTCAGCAGAAGCTACTCCTGCTACGACACCTCTCTCCCCTCACCTCTCGATAGGGGATGAACCTGCAGGACGATAAGGTCTCACATCTACATTTTTGAAGAGAATTTGATTAGTCATCAGATAAACAACATAAAAAAACATTTTTTATCTTTAAAAATAACAAAAACATGATATAAACAAAATTTCCTTCTTGCCTATGTCCCCCCATTGGAAATCTTCAGGAATATCTAAGTCCAGATATCCACGAAAGTCTAGCCCAACATATGCATAATCATCGGCCATAAGCATTTGAGTTCTCAACTTGTCAAAGAAGACATCGTTATAATTAACGATGGGACCAGTTGCATGTCAATCCATGAGGTCTACCCACCTCTTCATTCTCGAATCATGTGGAGTAAGTATACCCCACTCTACCTGCAAGCATAAAATTGGGACCCTCTCTAGGAAGAAGGATACCAAAATCGACCTGTATCCGAATTGTTTCAACCCACCACTTCTACACTTGGTAAGTTGTTTTTTCATACTTTTGAGGACCCCTTCACACCATTTGAAGACTCGAGGCTCCATACACTCCAATGCATACTAAAAATAGCTCTGCAGAGCCATGTGGGGAGTTTCAATCCCTACCATGCGAGTTATAGTATAGAGGATAGTCTAGAGAGGAAATTCTCAGACACCCCTCATAACGACCTTGTCTCTATGTTTTTGGGTACCTGGCACACAATGTTCACTGATGTAGTGTCTCATAGGCTCATTGTCGCCCCTACTACCTGTAAGAGTCACCTGTGATCCATGGTGAGATAGTCCTGTTAGGGAATATATATCCTCGATATCTATAGTGAGTATGTGGGCACCCACATGAAATCCTTGCTCGTTCACATCCCACGTGTGAAATAGGTACTCAACTAGTCTCAACTGGGCCCTCATACCTTGAATCTTGAATAATTTCAACAACCCACACTGTCGAAGGGCCATCACTATTCCTGGGTCATTCCTGGTGAAGTAATCTTCTTCTTCGTGTTCTCTCTCGCACCATTCCAACATCTTAACCATGGAAGACCTTCCAAGGAACCATAAAAAGATATTAGCAACATAATTTTATTTCTTGGAGGTTTTCCCTTGTTGGGTTCATCTTTTGAAATTTTGGGTTGCGGTCGTGGAAGGCCTGTGCATTTGCACAGTGCAGTGTCGTCACAGGCTGGCTATAGGGATGCTTACGGCGATCCTAGATCATCGCAGGTCCTAATATAGGGCACATGTGACAAATGCAACGCATGGGTAACCTTAAAAAATCAAACCAAAAGAACATGTTCAACCAATGAAAATCAAATTTTAATCCATGAAAATATGAAGGAAATGAAAATTACCTTTTCTGCAGAGACAATTCACAAAATCATCAGTCATGCACTCTGTAATCCGCAGTTGAAAATCGAGGTAAAAAGAGGATTTGGAGCAATGTTTGGGTGAAGTTACAAATGAAATAGTGAAATGTGGTTTTTTACCTATTTTATTGATTTTTATTACTTTTCATTTGTATAATATATTATTTTGTATGCTTCATCCAAACCCTAAAGTCCTAACAACTTTGCAAGTGATTGGTTTTTGTAGATTGAAAAAGTCTAGAGGTGAAATGTTGGAACAAGGGTCCACCTTTTTGGTTTGTTTCTATATTTTTCACATGTACAGATCCTTTTAGGGTCTTTTAGGAAAAACTTCAAGCAGAGTCTTGGTTCTTTCTCATGCTCGCAAAACCATGAGAATGTAATCGAGTAGTGTTTTGTCATTTTTTCGAACTCATAATGGTGACACAAAAAACAAAGCCTATGGAGTATTCTTTAAGCTCTTTTCGCACTCCTCAAAAATGAAAAAATTGTTGAGCGACCTTGTTCTTTTCACACTCATAAAAGTATTTGAAGAAAATATCTTATGAGTGGTAGATTATCACTTTTTTGGTCTCGTCAGATTAATTTACGAAAAAGGACCTGATGGAGTTCTCTTTAAGTGTTTTACAGACTCTCTAAAATTGAAAAAACCTTTATTTTTCTCTTGTTGGACTCATTAAACAAACATAGAAAGACCCATATGGGATCAAACCACTCCTTCTTAGGGTTCATTAAACATACTCTGAGGGACTCGTCCAAAGGATGAGCTTACATCAACAAGCATATGTTATCCTCCTCAATCTTGCGTAAAAAATAAAGAGGTACTTGCCAGAAATGGTGGGGGGGAATTTGGAAAGAAATGTGTCTCCATATCCATGTTAGTGGAAATAATAGTCGCTCTTGAACATGACACCCCCCTTCATCATTGTATCTAGGTTGGGAAATCCATTTGTCTCTCATTCGACCATCCACAAGTTCATATGTTGCGTCCTTTTTGAGTCAATGTTGCCAAGACCATTGTCGTGTCGTTCATATGTTCAAGAGAAGTCCAACCTAAATGAGCCTTCTATTGAGTCGACCATCTGCAGTTGTAAATTTTCTACCATGTCGGCCTTCCCTATGTCAGTTTCTAATCACTTCATACTCTGATCTACTTCAAATCTATTACATATTTTGTGTCATTGATGGGGGATACATCAAGGCCCTCCTGTGACAAGTATTTTCCTATTGACTTCAACTCATTATCCAGGAACAAGACTTAGAAATCATTCATTACCTTAGAGCCTTCATGCCTCAATGGTAGGTTTCTTTTCTTTCAACAGTGGGTTTACATCATTGACCCCTGATTGGAATATTCCATCGAATGTTCGAATTCAACTCATTTATCCACATTCATTGGATTGTACTGGGGTACCTTGGGAGTCGTTGACATCAATGCTGATTTCCCTCACACTTGTTAATGGTTTTCATTAATGATTGATAATCAAGTGGTTTCTACCATGTTTGACTTCAACACTTGTAATCGCATGGCTAGATTCATACTCAGAGACGATGGAAATGAATACCCTAGATCTTATCATTTTGGTCCAGGTTGCGACAGAGTATTCATGATTTGTATTGACACATAGATCCACTTTGTATGTCTCGTGGCTATGTCTGAATTTGAGTCCTTTTAGAGCATAGATCCACATTGTATTCTTGGTGGCTATGACAATTCATAATTACATGGATCCACAGTGTATATTTAGTGTCCATGACTTACTTGAAATTTTGTAATCTGAGTATGGGAATGCCTACCTCAGACGATGGTATATTATTATGCAGAGGCTTGATTGTTTGCAGGTTCTCGATCAGTGCACTCCTTGTTTGACACACACATTCTACAAAGTATTTTAGCTGTCACAAGTTCCAGCTTCATACTTTTGGGGGCATTCTATTACAAATTATTTTGGTCACCCCAGTGATCCACTGACAACATGTGCTCATGTTCCCTAAAATATTAAAAGAGACTTTCTCCATGAGAAAAGTGATTTGATTTCCTCTACCAAAAACCATATGAAGGAAGTTCATCACACCCTTCTCTATTCATGGGGTGCGATGATGCCTGATCATCCCATCCTGGACTATTCGCATGATGCTATATACACAAGGTGAAACAATCTTAAATCTTGGGAAAAGTCAAATTTCACTAATTTTCTAGAAGGGGATATTCTAGAAGATGAGGTGGCCTCTGATCGGTTTGGATCTTACTCGCTTCTATGATTTTGTGGTGTCATCCTAATCTTCTCATACATCTCTCTTTCACACTATATAAAGAGGGATCTCTCATGGAAAATGCTAAGGTTGAATAGGATAATATTTGTATGGATAGTTCTACTTCAAATTATTCTTGAGAGATTTGCTTTAGTTCTACAAGCTACCTGGTGGATCTTCTTCATTCAAAGGATTTGGAACAAAAGTGTGTGTGTTATAGAAAAGGGCCATTGAAAGGGGACCTTGCAACATCAAGGCTTTGGTTGTATTCTCCACTTTCTATTTAATATGATACAACAATATGTTTCTTTCCCATAAAACTAGTCTTGTTTTATTGTATGATTCCTTGATCACATACATAAGTTCTTGTTGAGTATATTGTGTTTCTTTCACTTTGGTTGGCTTGTGTTCCCTTGTAGGTTCAATATCACAGGAGCATTGGAACAGAGCTAGTATGGAAATGGCAAGAGGAAACGACATTTAAAAGTTATGTTTTCTATCTCTTGTTAGATAGTAAACTCAATAATTAGAGCTTAGGGAAAGTCTTATATTCTGTTTTGTTTTGTTCTAGTTTCTAGTGGGATCTAGGGAGATCTATTTGTGTCTACACTTACCAATTAGTCCAATAACAAGGAGGGCACCAAAAGTTATCTAGATAAGCAAAGGGATTGAACCCTCTGAAGTTTGAGCAAGTTCAAATCTCAAGGTAGTTAGTGCTAGTGTGCACAGAGACTCTGCAAGGCATTGCAGAAGTCAAGAACCCTTACAGATTCATATTCGGAAAAGAAGTGCAAGTGTGCATTGGGAATTAAGTCCTTTGAAGTTGACAAATCTTAGGAAGATTATCATTTTTAACAACGCAGACAGAGTCTACAAAG
Source organism: Picea engelmannii (assembly GCA_009831015.1). Classification (NCBI taxonomy): domain Eukaryota; kingdom Viridiplantae; phylum Streptophyta; class Pinopsida; order Pinales; family Pinaceae; genus Picea; species Picea engelmannii. The sequence continues at coordinate 482,134 of ML782376.1, read as the reverse complement.
AGTCAGTCTTGCAGAAGAATATTTCAAAGGGACAAGCCCCTTTGAAACTATCAGAAGATTCAAAATCTCACTAGGGGGAGCATTTTCCAAAATGCGAGCCAAGGCCCAGCAGTCAGGCTCTCATAAAGGTTCGAAAGGAAAACCTTTGAAAACTTTCGAGAGAATTCATTTAGCAGGAGGAAGAAGAAACAGTCGAGGATGGGGAGCTATAGTTGTTGTTAGATTAGTTGTCAGAAATGATATGGACAGTTAGATATACATCCAGATAGGTGGAGGAACATGCACAGAGGAGGACAGACCATAGCCACAGGATTTGAGTGTGCGAGGTGTTGATCACTCAACACACCCTAAAAGCCTTATGAAATTTCATCATTTTTTGGGTACCACTTGTTTTCTTCACTGTCTGAATCGATTTCACTTTGGGAAATGGTTTATCTTTTTTTTTTTCATGACTCTTATCACCTAGTCAGGTTTGTTTGCACTTGTGAAACCTCGTGACTAAAAGAACTTGACACCCAAATTAAGAATCGACATGGAACACTGCACCTAATTCTTTGAGGTTCGGCATCAGAAAAAATTCAAGCAAGTAAAGGAACCACACAATAACAACAGTCGTCGAGCATCGATCCTCATTGGCATCGG
>ML782376.1:434496-457251 GCA_009831015.1 Picea engelmannii | reverse complement strand
AAAAAAACTACAAAGGTGGAGACTTACCCATCTCCCCTCGCTCCTCACTAGGAGACAGGGGTATCTCAGGATCTCTAGAAAAGTCTATCCCTGCATATGGGTAATCCTTGATCACAGGGATCTGTCATGACAGCCATGCAAAAAAGTCATCTTCGAAGGACTCATTGGTCCTTCCACCACCCTGTCGTGGTAGTAATACTACCCATCTACATACTACAGGAAAAGAGGCTTGATGTCCTCATACCACTTCCCAAGGACTAAAGCTCAGAACTCTCTCAAAGAATAATGAACACAAAATCATCTCGAACCCGAAGTTCCTCTGTGTCCGTTGTCGGAAATCTATCAATTGCCTCTTCATACACTCAAGTAGTGTGGTACTCCAGTCAAAAATTTGTGCATTCAAGCACTGGATAGCACAGTTCATCTGTGTGCGAGATGCCTGATGCAAGGCTGCAGAACCGGTAATCCACCCAATAAGCAATAATATCGCTTGCAGCGATAGGTCAGTAATATTACTTATTGGCACCTGGGAGCTCAAACGGTTCATCCCAGCCTCACAGTGTAGGGCTATCAGTTTCGATATGATAAGCGGCCCTGCTAGAAACATCCTGAAATTGACTGGTTCCCCTCTCCTTGAGAGGCCAGTCAAAAAATAGATATCCTCGGTGGTGGGCACCAGTGATTGCCCCTCTAGCATAAAGGCCTTTGCATCAGGGTGTCAATAGTCAATCAAGGCATTCAGTAGCCTCGGTTGCGCTCGCATAAATGGACATAGGAAGAACTTAAGCAAACCACATTGCATCAATGTGGCCACGACATTTGGATCTCCTGAAACCAACTCACTGATTGCTTCATGCTCCCTTTCCCTCCAGTGGACATACATCCTGCCAAAACAACCAAGTTCAAGAGGGTCAGTAAGGGTTGTTTAGTTATTTTTTTCTATAAAAGGGTGTCCACGGGTGTTGTAGAGGTGACAGTCACGTGTACACGTGGGCAGGCTTTACTCTGCCTGAGTGTACACGCGGCCTGTCCAGAGACATCCCGCGTGGACCTAGGGTCGACCTTTTAAAGGTCGACGCCCACCCAAAAGATGAAATCAAATGCAAAATTAAATAATTGGATAGCTAGATAGGGGAGTTTGTACTTTCTTGGTCCAAGCGGAAGTTCATTTCATCCACTGTAGCTCCCGAAATCATCATTTTTATCAAAGGGGGTCTTTTGGCTCCAGAGTCAATTTCCAAATCAGCAATGGTGATAATGAGCTGCAAGCTTCTATTTATAGACTTTTTGGTCTCTTTTTGTCACTTTTTTGGCCTCCCTTATCAGTTTACTTATACTGAAAACCATTTAGAGTGATTCAGGAGTTATATGGGAGGGATTTGATCGGGTATTGGGACACTTTTTCTGAGTTTTGAGAAAATTTTGACAGTCCATGAAATTTTTTCTAAGAATCAACTTGAGCATATAGGTTAGGTTACTACCCAAACTTTTGTGTCTCGTTGTCTTTTTCCTCTGCCATAGGATTGATCCCATCAGGTTGTGACACGAAACCATCATATCTGCTTTAGAAGTGTCGTAACTTGGCGGTAGATCTTACCAAAACATGGATGCCCTAGGTAGGTCTTGGTTGCATTATGGGGTCCATGCCGTCTCTAAAACACTGTAGGCTCGGGAATCCTTATAGTCTTTCCTGAATATGATTTTGAGCCCCATTTGCATGATTTTTCTTCGCTCTTGATCTCACCCTCATTCTTGTCCTTATGCCTTGAACTTGTATGTTTGCAACACTCGTTCCTCCTTTGTAACGTAATATTCCTTTATTCTTTTTCCACAATTATTGAAAAGAACAAAAAAAATCAAATATACCCCAAAAAGAGGAAGGGAAAAGTATTTTCTTTATTGGCAGCATAATGATTCACCCTTGGATAAAGCACATCTATCCGTTTTTTCATCAAACTATGGGATGTAGTACGACCTTAGGAATCTTATCTCGCTGTATCGAGTTGTGTCCTCCACCATTTGGTTATCCTTCCAAACATATGGAGAGTTTGTGATGCCTCCTTCTTCGTAGACTTATGATTAACATACATTTTGTCTGAGTCTCATCATTTGTCGTGCTATTATTCAAGGGAAGTTTGTCACTAAGCCTGAGTCGGCCCCTCTGCAATATGTCTCTTATCCGCATACCCGGACATCCTGAACATCCAATCAAGTCCTTGCTCGAAATCACTAAAGCCTTCAGTCTGATCATCAAGATTATCAAGTCCATCACCGATGAGCCGTCGAAGACCTCTGGGTAGTGCAATTGTACACTCATATTACACTCCTACCCAAGTTTTGAAGATTTTGAAGTTGTTTCTCGAGCTCTGAAGATCTCATCTCCAGCCATCAGGTTGAATCAGCTTCTGGAAGATGAATACTCTATATGTATATCTTTCTGATTTCGAGATGTAGCTCTGTTGTGTATTGTTCACGGCTACTCTTTATAGTTATTTGACATGGATATGCAGTGTATTTGATTGGTAGCCATGGTTCTATTTTATCTCGAGCATGGGTATGCCTGCCTCGATGAAACATTTGTTATTTTGCAGACGACACCTCCCGGTTCCTGATCCTTGGGCTCAATCGTTCGGCACATCAGTAAAGATTGGTAATGTATTTCAGCCATCAGATTCTCTTCTGACCTCACACATTAGGGGGCATATGTTATAACCCTAAATTGTACCACACATGCTTACCTTCCATCAGGCAAACTCATATCCCTTCTTTGCCAAAACACTGTTGAACAACTCTTTGAAAATCCTCTTGAATAAAGGCCCACACGCCCTAATCCATTACTGCACGCGTGTACACACTGGCTGACCCAAAACAGCCCATGTGGACCGACAAAAGCATGAAAAAGGGAAATTTTCTAACGAAACAGAAAGCTATGGGTGAGTTAACTAAAACTCCCGTCCATGCATGGCCGAGGGTTCGTCCAAATACCTAGCTCCTTCTAGCCTATAAAAGAAGGGGTAGGGGTCCCATTTGGAAGAGGGAAATATAGCAAAGAAACTCTGCCCATTTACGTAATCCCATTGTCCCAACCCTTTAACCTTTCCTTGTGCCAAAGGAGATGTAAAGAAAATCAGTTGGAGGATAGAAGAAGAGGAGCCCAGGATCAGGTTCAAGGAGCGGTGGTCGGTCTCAACTTTTGTAATTTAACTCATTCTAAGTAATAAAGAGAATGTTTTTCCCCTCCCAATTCATGAACTGTTTATAGTTTGATCACTATATGTTTGGATTTCTAACCCGTTAGTATATAAGTAGTATGCATGCATAGTTGTTGCTTGTCTTGGATGCAGGTCAGCTTTGGAAGGAGTATTGCGAACAAGTAATTGAGCACAATGGAGGATCGACATCAAACACCGAGAACGAGTTAGGTTGATCTTTCCATGCATTTACTAAGAAAAGGGGATTTAAATCTAGGGATGAAGGTAGAAAGTAATTTCTATTCGGTCATATCTGCATGGAAAGTCTGAACTCTATTTGCTAGTCCATAGGGTATTTTTCCCCAACAACACCAAGTGAAAGTTATGGGAGAACTCAAGGATGTTATGATCAGAATGGAAACACACCTGAAATTTGTTCAAGTAATTGACATCATTGCAGTAGATATACCAGAGGCTTATGGACTACGACTTAGTCGATATTGGTCTGAGAAGTTGAACGGATACTTTAGAACAGACTGGGCTCACTTTTGGTTTCCATTAAAGGGACATGTGAACATGATCAAGATCGATAGGGAAAGGTATCTCAAACATACTGTCACTAGTTTAGAATCCCATAACGAACCCTCTTCGACAGATTTCCCCGTGCTAGGAAACTACTCTTGCGACTCTGATTTCAGTAATTTCTCCCCTCTCTCATCTGATTTTCCTATTACTCAAAAATCCAAAATGACTTTTCAAGAAAATGTACCGACGACGGTAGAAGAAACCCTCTTCTATCAAGAATCTTTGTTGGAAACAATGGAGAAAATGGGTGGAGAGGAAGAAGTCAGTAAGCATGGAAAATTTGATGATCCCTGGCCACTGTCGCCTTGAGGCTATCCCCTTTATAATACTCTGAAGCCTCCTGGTTCACTGTGGAACTACTCTACAAACCATTAGATCCCAACAATATTTATAATTGGAATGTCTGTGAGGGAGATGAACAGATCATAAACTTCTTAACCAATCAGGAGAATTTTAAAGACTTGTCTATTGATGATGAATCATTCCAAGAGAATCTAGTAGAAAATGATCCCCATAAGCAAGAAGGTGAAACAAATCAGTCGACTGACAAACCAAGGTTCACATGATACTGAAAGGGGTAGCCAATTTGGATAACCTTTTTGACTTAAGGGAAATATTTAAAGGGTCAACAAACACAAAGATAGGGATTTCATGTCCCATGTACGAGACTATAAATATAGGAACCTCGGAGAAACCTAAGAATATAAATCTTGGCAAGACACTATCTAAAGAAGAAAGGAAAGTATATCTCAAACTGTTTAGAGAATATCAAGATGTCTTTGCATGGTCCTACCGAGATCTAGAAACTTATGACACTTGTATTATCCAACACACAATCTCATTAAAACCCAGAGTAAAACCCTTCCAACAAAATCTCTGGAAGTACAACCCATATCTAGAAACCCTCATGTGTCATGAGTTAAAGAAATTACTAGATGCTAAAATTATCTTTCAAGTTAGACACTCTACCTGGGTAGAAAATTTCGTTCCTGTCAGGAAAAAGTCTAGGGAGATCCACCTTTGTGTGGATTTCAGAAACCTTAACAGAGCGTCTGAAAAGGACAACTTCCTAGTCCCACCGATGGAGAAACTCTTGCATACCGTGTCTGGTTCTGAGGTTTTTTCTTTGTTGGACAGTTTTTTAGGTTATAACCAAGCTCTAGTTTCAGAGGAAGACTGATTGAAAACTACCTTCTAAACCAAGTGGGAAACCTTTGCTTATAAATGAATGCCCTTTGGGTTAATAAATGCAGGGACAACCTTCCAAAGGGCCATGGACGTATCTTTTCAGGGACTAATCAACAAGTGTGTAGTAGTTTATTTGGACGACGTGACTGTGTATTCAAAGAATAGGGAAGATCACATCCAACACCTAACCCAGATTTTTTAAAGGTGTAGGAAATACGGTATATCTTTAAACCCGAAGAAAACTATTTTTGGTGTCAAGGAAGGGAAACTACTAGGTCATATTATATCTCAAGCAAGAATTCACATCGACCTGGAATGAATTAAGGTAATATCTCAACTTCCCTTACCCCACAACAAAAAGGTTATGCAATCCTTCTTTGGGAAAATCAATTTTGTGAGGAATTTCACCCCCAATTTTGTTGAAACTATCAAACCCTTACAAAAAATGATCCACAAAGATGTTGAATTTAAGTGGGATGATGAATGAAAAAGTTCTTTCAACAATATTAAGACTACAATATCTCGAGCTCCAGTGTTGCGAAGTCCCAACTTTAGCAAATATTTGTTCCTCTATGCTTTTTTCTCCAACCAATCGTTAGTTGCAGTATTAACTCAAAAGGATGATGACAAAAATGAGGCGTCGGTCTCATTTATGAGCATTAATCTCCAAGGGGCCGAACTAAAATACACCGCTATAGACAAACAAGCTTATGCGGTGTATAAGGCAGTAAAACATATCAGATCTTACATTCTAAAAAACCACACCAAAGTCATTGTACCTCATCCTGCAGTATGATCCCTATTCACTAAATGGGAGATGGGAGAAAGAAGAAGAAATTGGATGGAAGTGGTCTAATAATTTGATCTAGATATAAAACCTACCAAATTGGTTAAGGGACAAGGATTGTGTAAACTGGTCATTGAAGCCCAGGACCAAGTAAATGAACACCCCAGGTGGGAAAATGAATTGGCATTGTGGTGTAGTGAAGCTTTATATGTTTCCCGATGGCAGAAGTCTTGGTATGGGAAACTAACTTATCTCTTGCATCATGGGACTTGCCCAGAAAACCTAAACCCTAAGGAAAGGAGAGCTCTCAAACTAAAATCGACACAATATCGCCTCATAAATTTGGAGCTCTTGTGTGTTAATTATGATGGGGTACTTTTAAGATGTCTCGAACATGAAGATGCAGACAAGGTTTTGAAGGAGCTCCATGATGGTCCTGCAAGTGGACACTTTGCAGGGAATGCCACCACTCACAAGATACTGAGAGTTGGCTATTATTGGCCTACTATGTTTAGAGATGTTCATACATATTCTAGGAACTATAAAACTTGTCAAATGAGCATGGGGAGGGAAAAGAGAGTATTTGTCCCACTCCAACCTGTGGCCATATCCAGACCATTCGAGCAATGGGGTTAGATGTCATAGGAGAAATTACACCGAGTTCTTCAAAACAACATGGATATATACTGACTACCACAGACTATTTCATGAAATGGGCATAGGTCGTCCCTCTAAATCATGTAAACGAAAAAGTGGTAATCCAATTCATAGAACAACAACTGATCACAAGGTTTGGTATGTATTTCGTTCTTGTTTTTTATAATGTTGCTTACTTTTCTTCCACCCTATTAGCATAGTTTTCTCTAGATAAAGGAATATTAATCATATACTCTGCAAACTACTATCCATAGGGGAATGGAGTGGTAGAATCAACCAATAAGAACCTAGTGAGGATATTAAAGAAAAAAATTCCAGACAACCAGAGGAATTGTCATAGTTCACTTCATAATGCCCTATGGTTCGATAGAGTTGTTATCTATATAACAATTTTTATACGGAATCCAAGTTCCGGGATTTAGCGAGAAGATAAACCAGTCTAGAGAAGAGATAAACTAGAGGATGAGGCCATATCTAGAGGAAGGAGGCTAAGTCTAGAGGAAGTGCAGAGTTGATGGGACCGGGAGGACCACAGATCGTAAGCACCATAGATCAATGGTCATGGATCATTTCGGGCAGAGAACTAGCATGGAGGTTAAAATGTCTAAGCGCGCCCAAAATTCCAACCTTGGTTTCCCAAGAAGATACGTGTCATCCTTAGATGAATTTCAAGGGGAAAAGAGGGTGAACCCATAACCACTTCATCCCACCCCAAAATCATGTGTTAAGTGTCATTAAACATGTCAAATCCAATGGTCACGTGTGGAAAGGAAATTTGACGGCCAATCTAATCATCTTGAGACACTTGTTTAGGTACCATTTGTCCGTGCAATGCCAAGTAAGCGATGCCAAATAACGGATTTAAGACTCATCATTGGAAATCGATGGTCAAACGTGAGAGGTTTTTATCCCTATAAGGAATTACGTCAGTATCCCATGATTAATACTCGATGGCGACGGTTACTCAAAACACAGGTAAAATTACTCTATTTTGGGTAATTGAAGTTTTATTCTAGAGCGGAATAACTGCAAATCAAATCACTTGTCCAATTCATGTACAGTTGAGGTAAATAGGCTCATGATCTATGGAAAACCAAAGGAGGCTGAGGAAAAAGATCCAGTGATTTTCAGCAAACCAGGAAATTCAAACAATATGACAGGGCTATCAAATAAAAAGAGAGAAAGGCATGTTGCACGACTCCTAACAACAAAATTTCATGCAAAATTTGTTGATGAACCAGGACCAGGCGAATAAATTAGGTTGAATCCTATTATGAAAGATTTGATCAGTAATAGATATGCATATGGAAACTGCATGCAAGTTGGCAAGAGAAAAAGGAAAAAATGATGGAAGGAGGAAGTTAAAGCTGGGGCAGTTAAAGGTACTGAAGAATATCAACCTAATTGTCTTGACACGTTAAAGGAAGAGATTGAAAACCTAAAATGACAAATACATTTCAGGGAATTTTGTAAATGGGTGGAATTCAAGGTAAAGACCTCAAGTATTTCGTTTTTCTGTTTGTAGCATTCCCTAGAAAGTAGAAATTCAGTTTCGGTACGTTACTCCCTCTGTAACCAATACTTTTTTTTGGAATATTGGAGAAAACGATCAGTTTTGGGTCTCATATGTAATTTATCTATATATACCGTTAAAAAGATAAATGAATGGTTCGACTGCCTGAAGAAGGGCCTACCCTTATAGCGGGAAAACTTTGTGATTTCTTATGGATTTTAATATAAGCAGAGAAGGTTTTCTTAAATAGTCAAGATTCATCATGGTGTTGATATTCAGATGTCTTCTTGTATTTCATATTCATGAATGTTTTTATGCTAGCGATAATCTTTAAGCAAATGAAAAAATTCACCTTGTTGGTGCTCCTTCTCATATTGATTATACTTGTATGTGTTTATTGGTTCCTGGTTCAGAATTCACCCTGGATTGGTGCTCTGTTTTCAGTAGCTATCCTTTATGTTTCTTCTTCTAAAGCTATGCCAAGAGATTTGTCCCCTGTTAGATGCCTCTTGTCATAGTGGTCTTTCCTCTTTTTCCATTTCCATCTCATATTGCTTACTTGGCTGAACACAGTGCCTGTTTTTCCTTTGTTCCCTCAGTAATACATAGCTTTCAAATTTTCATACGATTTCAGAAGTTGACCCCATTGCCCAATGGACCTGCCCTCTAGTTTTGTCCTACCACTTTTAAAATTTATTCTATTACAAAATCTGACCTATGTGTGTGCATTGCCAATTATTTTGAGTATTTTCAATAGATATATGCATGAGAGATCCCTCTCTGGTTGGAAGGGTCATAATCCAACCTAAAGTTGGTTGAAACAATTACCTATGTCGTTTGTTTACCAGCCGGACAAAATTTACAGAGTGCTAACATTCTGGCACTGTTGTCGGGGATCGAAGGTGAAATATTCCCTGGGAGAAACGACAAAGTTCAGATTTGACTATTTATGGTGAAACGTATTCAGACACAGAAAGGTTGTACATCATTCACCTGGTGACTCCATTTTCAAGAATCTAGAATTCAAAATTTTCATGGCGACTCCATTGCCCAAAGACTTAGTAGCCTAAAGATTTTATTGGCGACTCCACTCAAGATTCAAATTTGATTCATAGACTCCACTAGAATATGAGATCCCTTGATAGAGGTATGAAAGGACATCATGGGAGAAAACAAATACCTGAAGTTGAGTTTTTTCCAAGACATAATACTTTTTGGTATTAATTACCTTTTTCCCTTTCCTGAAAATGCTAAGAAAATTTTTCTTTACCTACTGCATTCAAATGATGATCATGAGAATATTGCAGTTGTATATCCTTCTCTTAATTTTATACATACATCTCCTCAGTTTATCACTGAATTTGATCAAAATATCCCATCTGAACCATGTGATAACCATAACCAAGTTGATGAGCCTCATGAGACTAAGGTCGATATTTCACCTCTTATACTTGATCCAACACCCTCCAAGACTCAGCATAGATATAGACCCTTAAAATTATCTCACATCCTTCATGATTTTCCTCCAAATCACTATAAGTACCTACATGTGTTTGATGGAGAACCTAATGCCATCACAACTGAAAAACACATCCAAGAGTTTGAGCATTTTATACATTTGTTTGAGATTGACCATGATGATGTTTGTATAACGGCTTTCTCTCAATCCTTGAAAGGAGATACCAAATAATTGTTTAAACATTTGCAGCCAGAGACAATTAACTCATGGGAATAATTGAAGAGTGTTTTTTCAAAGTTTTGGGGCAAGAATAAATATTTGGATCTGCAACTTACAGAGTTCTATGCCTTAAAGAGGTAGAGCAATGAAACTATTTCTACATTCAGTAGAAATTTTTCCAGTATTTATTACAATTTTCCCAAAGAAATTCAACCCACTAAAGTTGTTGCCATGATCTAGTATGCCACTACTCTTCATCCAGATTTGTCATTCCTCCTGATGGAAAGAATACCTAAGTCCTTACAAAACATATTTAATGATACTCAGGAGATTCAACACAATATCCAAGCATGTGAACAGATTCGAAATGAAGGGTTGGATGCTCAAGAACATTGTTATCACTGAAATTTCGCCCGCAAATGGTTACAGGAATCCAGCATCTTCAAACAGCTATTAGTTCACCCATGGACCAAAAATGACCAAAAATGCATTTCCAAAAGGCCCAAAACTATACAATCAACAATAAAATCAGCATGTGTTAAGACTACACAAGGAGCGCGCGCACATGCACCATTCACAAATGCAGGAAAACGTGCACATGCGCACAATGCACGACTGTCGACACAAAAAAACATGCATCCCTCAAAATGACGCATTTATGATATTGGTCGGCCTCCCACCCACTTTCGGTTCAGCTTCCAATTCGATTTGACATCCAAATCTTGGATGAATCTGGTTGGGTGGTTGGTCAAAGACCTAAGGGTGCCCTAAATGGCCCCTTGTTCACACTAAAAGATGGTTAAATAATGACTCTAAGTTATGCTATAAAAAGAGGCCATGGGTGCACTACATTTTCAAGGAATTCATTTGTATTGTTATGCTGCTGATATTCTCTTGGAGGATCCTCTTTCCTCATAAAGATAATGCTAGCACCATTTCAGTTAGCCATTCATATCACCTCTAGATTGTATGTGCTTTGGATTCTCTTCACCATTTCATTTTAGTTCCTCACTTGTAAGAAGAGATCAATATTTGGGGGTCCAAGAGCCCTCCCTTGGAGGAAGAGGGGACCCAAAGTCTCCCTTTCTCTTTGGTGTTTCATTTCCACCAATATAATCCTTTCCATTGGTGGCATGAGTCTTGTTTATTTCTTGTTCTAATGTCCATATGCACTATAGTTTAATTTCTTTTATACTTCTTAGTTTAATTATTTTCTTATCTTTTATTCTTTACACTTCTAACTCTTTCCTTTACTATTGTCTTGCCTAGCTGACCCAATTGGGCTTGTAAGCACCCATATTTTCCTTATTTAGGTGAAAAAAGAGGTGCAACAGATTGGCAACTCCAATGGGGAAAGGTATCAATTTCCTACCCCATTTGGGTTATTTTAGCTCTTCTTTCTGTTTAGTTAACCTGCAGGTACCATAATCGGCCCAAGATGACCTGCAAAAAGTCAAATTCAAAGTTGAGTTGAGATAATTTCATCCGGAATTTTCTTCACAGTCGTGTAACAGACGTGCGTGGGTTTTTTGACCCACGGGCGCGTCTTCATCACACGTGAGAAAAAACCGTTATATTGCTCAATTCCTTATGCACACCTGCGCCCATAAGTCACTTTCAGTTCGCGCATTGGCGCTCACAGTGCCTCTGTCTATTCTGAGACCCGCGCACCTGTGTAGAAAAAAACACATTGTAATCTTTTGTGATATGTGGAGGGTCCATAGCCTTCTTAAAATTGATTCCATGCATATTGTAATCTGCACCACTTCCATTCCCTCTCCATATAAAGGGATTAGTCAAAACATAGGCACTTAGGGGTTAAAATCATTATTTTGTCCTCTTTTTGTTTTTCATTTTTCCACATGGATGGATTGCTTTGACTAAAGTTAAGTTGGAATCATTCTACATCACATATAAAACTTGCATTGGGACCATAAATTGGATATCAATCATTGAGTATGATCTTCTCTCGCGCCCTAAAGCGATCTTGAGAATCAGAAAGAGATTGAAGGAAAATTTCATCTCCCTTAAAAAGACAAAATCTTTAGGAGAGGACAACAGCCCCCTCGGGACTCTTCTTAGTTTATTTTTCAAACACATCTTAAAATTGTAAGGGCCCATACATGCCCACATGCTAAAAAGATAGGATAGTGTTGAAATTTACTTTCTTATATTAAATCACTAGGGAAGTTTAAAGGTTTTGTAACGGGCCCATACATACCCACATGTCCACAATCTAGGATAGTTTCAAAGCTTTCTTAGATTAAATCACAATAGGGAGTTAAAGGAATAGTAAGGACCCACATGTACACATGCTAGTTTCCTAGGGACTTTAAAATTCYGCAAGGYTGTACCAATGACACATAGTAACTTAGGTAATTAAGACTTGTAAGGACCAAGCGAAGTCCACATGCAGCAAGGTGACACCTAAATTATTAAAATTGGCAMACTTTCACTTGTTCACACACAAAGTTCACCAATCACTCACATAGTCTTTTCTAGAAATCGTGGAGGTAAAAGTAATTTTCCTCCAATGGGATTCCAAAACRCCCCACCCTTTTTCTTGATGAGACTATCCACTCCCACTTAATTTAAACGAGGTTGGTTCACACCCCCAACCTCTCAAAMAACCACACCTAAAATCTTTCTAACAACTCACTAAGTTTTCCTCCACAGGAGATGCCAAAAGAATTTTTTTAGTCTAGGTAGGATATCATGGATAGGCATCCAAATAACTCCCCATTATCTAGTTCTCACATCTTCAAACAGTAGAAGTTGTCAAATAGGGAACTTTAAATCCTCCAAGTCAAGTGTTCCTACACCATAAGGCAGGGAGATACCCGTGAAGGGTTGAAGGTCGAGGTCCAGTTGTTTTGTGCATCCCCCCTTGAGGCACCCACCTCTTGGACGGGATCCAGCCCGTGACCCATTTTTTTGGCCGAAAATCTAAATGTCGCACTTTGACTGAGGTACCTAGTGACCAAATTTTAGGACATCTACCCAGGTGGAAATTGTGGGTTTCAATTTCAACTTGATCAGATTTTGTGTGGCTATTGGGAAATATCACCAGCTCTTTCAGGATATGCACCCTCTACCCCTCATTATAACTGATTACTTCATCCTTCACTAGTTCCTCTTCTAGTGGATTCAGACCCCACTATTGAGTGCTATTGGAAGGTCCAGTGATGTTTGAGAGGAAGAACGTTACGTCTTTTAGGACACAGGCATTTGTTTTCTTTGTTCTCCCACACGGACAAAATACACCTAACCAGATGTATGCTTCTTTATTTTATGTATGTTGTTCTTCTAATTACGTAAGATTGTGAGATATATTGTGGATGTCCAAGTTATACAAAGTCTCTTGTTCATTAAATTTTCCTTCATCACCATTTTCACACATCCACTTTTCTATTCGGACATCATAGGGGACTCACAGAATCCTCATCATTCCAGACGCTTGTTAAATCTCCCTCCCATCCTCGAGGGTGTTCCTAGTCTTGCCAACTCATCAACTATACTCTCCCACACCCCTGTAAGTGATATTGTCTTGGGATCATCTTTTCTTGGTTCCACTTTGCTTGGGTCCACTTCCCAAGGTCCAAAATCCCCACACTCTCCTTTACATGGAAGAAGGAGGCCAAATTCTTCTCAAGGGAGGAGTACAAACCCACCTCATCCCACTCAAGGGTCAGGTACACAAAACACTCACACCATGGCCAGAACTAATCCTTTGCCACCACCTCATATGCCATACTTGGCTTCCCTCAACATACCGGATCTGACTAAACTCACCAATGATCCTATATTGCACAACCCCACATGGCCTGCAATGCCTACCAAACTTCCTTCAGACATCCCCAAGTTTAAAGGAAAACTGGGAGACGATCCCACCAACCATATTATCATGACCTTTCACGTATGGTTCTCTTCAAACAGCATCATGGACGATTCCATCCAATTAAGGTTATTTCAACGTACACTCACTAGCCCATCAGCTAAGTGGTATGTAGAAGAAAAATATGGATCCCATGTGACCTTTGAGTCCCTAGACAAAGCTTTCTTGACCTTATTTCAACTACCAATTCATCATAACCATGGCCTCAAACTACTCTCATAATTTAAACAAACCTCCTCCATGCACATCGTTGACCACATTCACGAATGGCATCGGTGACGTAGTCTCTGCAAAGATGAAGCTACTCCACAACAATGTCTCAATTGGTTCCTCAAATCACTTGTTTCCCTCCTTGCCAAAGATGTAGCCGCCACCTTCCCCCAGTCTGAAGAAGAAGCCATTAGCAAGGCCCAACAATTCAAACTCATTTACTCACATTCAGGGTACTTATATATGGTCCTACTTGACGCCCCAAGACCTGCATCATTCGGCTAGGACAAACCTGGGATGTCTCACTCAGAGAATGGATTGATTGGTACCACTACACACCACAATTCACATCCCCAATAACCACCAATGTATGACACAACTCAATATCCACCAACATATGGCAGACCCCCTTATTATAATCCTCCCCCTTATCCACAACCATACCCCTTAACCTTTCCTCCACCCACCAACGGAACACCACCAGTACCCACAATACACCCTGCAACCCAACCTAGTTCCGGTACCCCCTCTACCTCTACTTACACCCTAAACACTAGTGAAAGTGTCACACATTCCTACACATCCTACGGATCATTACCATAGAATAATCCATACTTTCCTTTCCCTGGCCCTCCCAATCCCATTCCTTCCACATATGGACAACCACATGCTAGGGTTAATTTTGTTCAACCCTCTCCCATTCAGTAGTATCAAAATTTTGAACAGATGAATATGACTAATCCATCCCATCAGTCAAACAATGCCCAGAAGAAAGGAAAAAATTGAAACAATAATAATCTCGGACCGAGAGGAAATCAGAACCAACCCCAGCCGAACCAACCTACTAGGGGTAACCAACACCAGAGGAACCAGAACCTCTAAGGGATAAATAACAACAAACACCAAGGGAAGAACAACAACAATATTCGGACAAACTTCCCTTGTGCTCTTTGCGGTGAATATGGCCATTATACTCACCATTGACCCCAAATAGTTGACTTTAAACGGATGAAAGAATCTGTAAATGGACCACACCCCCCAGTACTGCCTGCCCCCCAGCAGGCCCCACAACAATATGTGCAGCACCCACCCCTGGCCATGTTTCAAAACCCCATACCACATCAAGGGGTGATGAACAACCAACAAGAGATGCAACCTGCCCCACCACAGGCAGGACCATATCACAACCCGGGCACTTCTACAGATCGAACTATCCTCCTCACTAGTGAGGAAGAAATCCTTCTACAAACACATGGTTGTCAATACATCACACCCTCTGACCCTACTCCCACTACTTTGGAGGCCACCCCAGTCACAACTAGCCCACCTTTGATGATTCTTCACCCTAATACTGAAACACCTCTTTGCATCCCTCTCATCTCGTTGCACAGGAATGTCCACAACCCTTAAGCTAGGGAAACCCACAATTATAGTATGATCGATGACTTGGCACAATCCCCCGCTGCCATGTCAGTCTTATAAGTTCTTCAAACCTGTCCTACTCAATGGAAATCATTACTTTCCATCCTAGGGGTAGTCGACCCTGCCAATACTCAACTCATCACATTTGATCTCAACAACGGAGAACCCTATCTCCCTGCTCTTGTTGCTTTTCAAATACTAGTTAAAATCCAGAATATCACAACCCATCGTTGCATTATCAATGAAGGTGCATCCATTTTCATCATGTCCAAAACCATATGGCAGAAACTTAGCTCTCCAAAGCTAATACCCTCCGCCATTACTCTGAGGGATTACGACGGATGACCCTCGTCTCCCGAGGGGCTCTTCTAAAATGTCCCCGTCGAACTCGAGGGAAAAACCATCCTTATAGACATTGATTTTATCAATGCCCCACTCGACTATAATATTTTGTTTGGTCACAGCTACATGTATTCTATGAGGGCAGTCGCCTCTTCCGTGTTCTGAATCATGATGTTTCTCCATAACGGAAAGATCATTACCATCGATCAAGTATCACATTATGAGCCTAACCCTTCATCCAACATCGACAACATCCTCCCTTTTGTCCACACTAATCCAGAAGCCTATCCACTCATCGAGATTTTCCTCGGAATTTTTAAGAACCCATCCTTGCTAGGGACATACCACGGAGCACCACTGCTCATCCATCCCTCAGCACAATTATGTGTCGTTTCCACCAACGGAACGACAACTGAAGATACTCTCCCTCTCACCAAGGCCTCTTTCACCCCTGATGTCCCACTAGTCACAGAATACCTCCCTCAAGAATCTCCTGAAACTTGTTCATCTCTACCCATCCATGATCTTCCCCTCCCCCAGGGCCATATCTCGGTTTGGGAAACAATCCCCCAAGCCATTACCCAAATCCCTTTATTTTACCCCCCACTGGGTGTACAAGCTTTCCAGGTAGCCGCAACACTCACCCTTCCTAACATGGTGTTGGCAATCCTAGTATGGTATCTACATCCACCTGATATGGTCCCTCAACCATCCATCCCTCCCCAAATAGAAGGAATCCCGATGCAAATTTCCATACTTACCCCCACCATCCCACCCACACTCCCACTCACTATCACCCCTGCTACAGCTAGGGGCAGACAGAAAAAGAAAGAGCCCATTGCTCCACTTCCCCCACGTGTCCAACCTCCTTGCATGCTATGCAAGAAATATGGACACCCCACCAACAAATGCCCCTCTCTACCCGAGCTATGCAATCTAATTCAACTCCCTCTAGCACCACCACCGCTCGTCACTTCATCCAGTACTAACGCTATCTCCCCTAACATAAATAGCAAAGGATTGCGAACCAAATTTGCATGTGCCATCTGTTTAGAATATGGACATTACACACACCATTGTCCAGTGTTACCTCAATTCCAACAGATGCTAATAGCTGTACGCCAGAGCTTTCAGCAAGAGCCCACCCCAACACATGTCATCGACATCCATTATGTCATGACCTTAGTCAACGAACGTATGAGATGTCCCTGCTCTCTATGTGAATCACTTTATCATTTCACATATCAATGTCCTATGATCATTGAATATAGGCATCGCCAACTGACCCTAATTCAAAATCCTACACCCCCCCCTCCAGCAGGACAAGTGAGTACCCCTACCCCATCACTTGATGTGGTTCATATCTTCTCACCGAAACATGAGGCACTCCCTACTCCCCCATGGTTCCTAGATGATTTATTTGCAGATTTGCCCCAAAATCCCCCCAATTCTCCAATTCATTTCCCCATGGGCATTCTTTGCCCGACTACCATTTTCAACCCACCATATCCCGATATTTGGTTTGTGTTGAGAAAACCATCGCAACCTCCTTGCGATACCCCCTCTACATCGTCACCACCAGAAAAAAACCCCACGGTGACCGTCGCCAAAGTTACTCCTCTCGACCGCCCAGAATCTCCAAATCTCCTCTCAAATAGCTCATCCACTCACTAAGACAGCAAGTACAAATGAAGTGGCATTGTGGGCCCTACAGCTATATATAGTCCCTTTTTCCAAAATTCCAGACTCAATTATGGGAGCTCCGAACATTGATTTTTTGATTCGTCTTCAGCCATGGGACCAGAATCTCGTCACCTACACAATCATATTCCCCAGGCAAATTTTCATCCTCCGGCCCCAGGGAGCATTTTTTTTATCATACCCACACTCAAGTATGCATGCTCACATTCACTTCTTATTGAATAACTATTATATGTTCTTTATCTTGAGATATTGTTCACGTCTGGTATTCGGTTTTCATGTGTGCATGTACTTGGTCATCCTCCATACGCGCTACCCCCTCAGGTATATCATTGATACAGGCATAGAGTCATTCCCTCTGAATATCATTTGCATCTCCATTAACACCCTCTAACATTTACCTTTAGGGTCCATATATCTGGCTCTGCAATACCATCACCTCCACTACATTTTGGTGCTATCACCCGGTAGCACTCTTCCCCACATGAGTTGTCTCATTCATAGTCCCCCTTGGCACTTCGAAACTCATGTTGTTTTCACCCTCTAGGGCTCAGAGTCCTATTAGTCTTACGCATTTTTTGAGAATCAGTCGCATACTCTTTTTCCTCATTTTTCTAACCTACCCAATGGACTCCTAGGATATCCCATCATGGTTCTCTATTGACTGCACTTCCGCAGTAGAATTCACCATCTATTTCCTCCACACTCAATTTTTCCCATCTACAGATTGTCCTCCATTTCACTTCCCTAATACAGAAACCCACCTATGGGGTCCCCACCCTCCACCTGTTTCCCAAGCAACTTGCACCATCATAGGCCAAGCCATCTTACACTGGGGCACCCATTTCTGTATCTTCACAATTATCCCAACTTGTTTTTTTATTCTTTTGGTAATTGTATAAAGCCTTTGTTTCCAGCATTTTACATAGTTTTTTTGTCGTCACCTTTGACAACCTTCTTCCTTTTGGAAAATCACCCCATGTCACCCTTGGTTGGGACATCCATTATCTTCTACTCTCATTGATATCATCCATAAACCTTGAGTATCTCACCATCTCTATACCCATGATCTCTGAGTTTATCCACTTTGTCACGCCTCTGGCACCATCTAACCCACACCTAGTCATCCCCCTGACTCTAGGTCCAGTTTTACGGTTGCTTCCACACCCCCTTTATCCCCAACCAAGGTCAGTCTCAAGTCTCACCACTCTCTCACTTCATCCATGTTACTCATCAATTCCTGATCTCATCCAGTGGATTTCATGAAGCCTTCCGCTTCTTGGAGTCGTGTCTCCCTTTCTGTCGACATCAGCACAGTTTCCATATGGACGATAGTATCTTGACTCTCATTACCTTCACAATGAGGAGTCTCGGATGGCACAAAGAGAACCATGATTGCTTTCTGTTGTCGTTGACCCCCATGAAATTCAACTTCAACACTTTCTCATGTTGCGGTGGGTCTTACTTTGCGACTATTGCAGTTGTTTTTATATTTGGCGAAGACCTCTAAACATTTTTAAGCCATCAATGCCTGCGCATTATCGACACTTATTATAGGTTTCATCACCTCTTTTCAAAGTTTGTTCACCATCATAATTGTCCTCTTCTATTATCAACCCGCCCCCAAGGGCGCTGCAGTCATATCCACCAACACACAGCTTTAGTTACTGTATTACACCTTTTTTATTTACATGACACAAGCATGGGGCATGCCTGCCTCGTTTGTACATAGTTTTATTTTTTATGCCTTGTGAAAGGTTTGGGTCCTACAGGTTCCCCTCTCCCTCCAATGGATCTCTCTTGACACTCTCCTCATCTCTCTTTATTACAATGTGTTGGCCCTCAACCAAGTTTTGAGGAATACTTGGTCATAGTTGACCGTTTGGTACTTCGACTGTCTATCGAAGATGGAGCGCATAGCAAAGTGGATATCACGGGATCTCGCCACTTTTTGTGGAACCTTTTTGGGTTTTTTTGGGAATATTGTAATAGGAAAGGGATGTCGGCCCTTGTTTAGGCATTTTTCTATGTATAAATAGAGTTCTAGGCCATGTAAGAAAGGAGGCCCTGTCTAGTCGATGGCTTAGTGGATAAGTTGGCTCTATGTGATCAAAAGTTTGTATGACTGTAATAGCTCTGTGCATGTTGTAATGAGTGTTGAGTGCACAGAGTGTGACAAGGCTTAGTGCTTGGATCTACCTGGGGAAAGAGGATCTAGTGAGCTACGCAGATCTCTTGACCTATGTGGGGTAAGGGTCATCGAAGCTCCACGTTGTAACTGCTTGACCAAGATAATATAAATAAGGCTTTGTGTACATAGCCCCAGGGTGGGGGTGAACCACAGTAACTCTGTGTATTGTTTTGATGTGTTTGTCTCTCTCTTGCTAAGTTCTCTGATATGTTTAGATAGATCTATTGATTCTTTGCTCTTATGAGATATGAATGCATGCTAGATATAATACATAAGATGCTAAGTGCTTAATCTATTGAGTAATTATTACGGTGCTTTGTTCTTTCTGCAAAGTTTATTAATGAATGTATGTTAGGAAATAATTGATGCTAAGTGCATCGTAAGCAATATAATCACGGCTTTGTGTCCCAGCTAAGGTTGTAGACACCTGAGTCCTGCAACCACCCCTGCCTCTACCTTGGGTGAGACTTCATCTGCTTTGCAGGTGTTGTCGAAAGGGCTAGTAGTTAGGGATTTTTTTGTGTGCTCTTGAGCGTTGAACCCTGGGTCTTCTACTGTGCCAACAAATGGTTCTGTTGCTAGGACTTAGAACTATGATTGCTGGGAACTGAAGAAGAATAATTTTTTGGCATGTTTACAGGTAGTTGTGCTTGTCATTGATGGCAAGATCAGAGTATGCAGTGATGGAAAAATAGGGACAATGTAAGCTCAGGAGAGAAAGTGCAGAGGTGCACGCAGAGTGCAAGAGTGTTCTTGTTCATTTGATGGAAAACAGGCAGGCAAGGAAGATCAGCAGCACATGGATAATGGCATGCAAAGATCAGAAGCGTAAACTCCATTTCAGAGTTTCGGATACCAGGAGATTGAGAAGTCAAGAGTCGATACTCTTCAACACAGGAGTCTCGAAGTTGCGAAATCCGGAACCCCAAAATCTCGAAACAGGCACATCTACCGGAGTTTCGGATACCGAGAGATTGAGAAGTCAAGAGTCAAGACTCTTTAACACAGGAGTCCCGAAGTCGCAAAATGCGAAACGCTGAAATCCCAAAATAGGCACACCAACAAAGAGTTTTGCAGACCAGGAAATAACACCATTTCGGAGTCCCGGATACCGGGAGTTGAAGTGTCGAAACACTTCACCACGTGAGTGCCGAAATGTCGAATCGTCAAAATACGAAATGAAAAAATACTGAATCATTGATCTAAATCCATTTTGGAGTCCCAAATACCAGGAGTTGAAGTGTCAAAACACTTCACCACAAGAGTGTCTAAATGTCGAATCGCCAAAATACGAAACGTCGAAATACCGGACCGTTGATCTAACTCCATTTCAGAGTTCCAAATACCCGGGGTTGAAGTGTCGAAACACTTCACCACAGGAGTGCCAAAATGTGAAATCGTGAAAGCACTTTATGGATAAACACATGGTCACAACTGTGGGCATGTGAAGGAAGAAGCTTGCAAGTTGCAAGGCTCAATTTCGTGATCAGGAGTTGGAAGAGTCAGAGTGACTCGCAACAAATTCGTGAAACGCAAAATTGCGAAATGCAATTTCGAATAAGGTTGTGGTCATATCCAGTGGTCACATCTGCGAAAGATGGAGGAAGGAGCTAGTGCAACGAAGCTCCATTTCGGGGATCACGAATTGGAGTGTCGAGACACTTGATCACACGAATGTTGAATTGTCGAATGTCGAAATTCCGAAATGGAGAAATGTCTATGTAGCCGGTGGTCACCGCTAGTGGTCACGTAAGTGGGAGGAGCTATCATAGCTAGGCTCCATTTCAAGGTTTGTTATGTAGCTTCTAGAAACCACTGATGGTTTCTACCAGACGACTCGAAGAGACTTAAGTGTGATTGCCAGAGGAGCTGAAGAGTCTCAAGGAATCTACCAGTGGAATGAAGATTGGTCATAGAGGCGATTGACAGATGAAAGAGCATTGAATCCTGTAACTACAAAGGAGAGGTTGAGCTCGAATGTAACAGATAATATGAAGAGTCTCAACTGCTGGAGAGGTGAAGGATTATTGGCATAACACCCAGTGATGATGGACGCATGGGTTTAACTACCAACGAAGCTGAAGAGTTGCAATGATGATCAGGTAGAGCACTCGACATGGGGAGAGCATGTAGAAGCATGTCAAGATATCATGCACAAGGTGCACAGAGACTATAAGTATGCAGAATAGAGAAGATATGAGTGTGTTTTTGTCGAGAGGGATTTAGGTGTGTAGAAGGAGGAGGGTGCAGTAGTTGAAATACAGAAAAGAGGAATGGTGCATTGAATGGAGATGGCGCACAGAGCATAAAAGGAAGAAGCACAAGGATGTGTGTAGCAAGATAGTGAGACAGTAAAGGAAGGTTGAGGTTCTCTTGTAGAGAAAAATAGAAGATCAGAAAATGCAACAAGATGTAGACAAAGAGACATTGATACAGGAGAGAAGAGCAGCATAGCAAAACAGTGATAATCCTGGTAATTCAATGATAAATATTGTATCACGGTGATAAATTTATAAATATAGAAAACTTTATATTTCAAGGAGGTTGGGAGGTGCTAGGGAGGATTGTTGTCCTCGGAGGTTCAAGTGGGTGCTTGAACACAGGGAGTTGTAGCTTCCATCTAGTTTCGTCCAGAGAACTGTAGTTCTCTGTTTTACAGGTTGGTGCCTGTGTGAGTGGAAGTTGATGCTTCCATCCAGTTGGTGCTGGAACACTTAGGGAGTTGTTGCTTCCTTCTAGTGGGTGCTATAGAAACCAAGGAGTTGGTGCTTCCTTCTATTTGATGCTAGATAAATCAGAGAGTTGGTGCTCTTAGCAAGTAGCATCTTGCAAAACAGAGGTTGTAGCCTCATTATGATTTGGTTCTCATAAGTATGATAATGTAAAGAATGTAAAGAATACTTATCATATAAAGAAGAAGAGGTTTTACTCTTTATGGGTTTCCTCAAGAAATATCTGTCTCTGTGTATTTCATATGTGTGAATGATGTTGAATGTTATATTGCTTACTTCCCTGCATTATTGTGATTGTCATTCAGTGCTCTGTAAAGAATTTAAAATAAGCATAATTGTTTAATCATGATAACAACTGATTCACCCCCCCCCCCTCTCAATTGTTCAACAATTGGTATCAGAGCCAGCCCCTTTTATCTAAGGGTAGATCCTAGAGCTTAAACATGTCAATCCATGAAGGAAATTCAACCAATAAGGCCCCTATGTTCAATGGAACAAACTTTGCCTTATGGGAAGTTAAAATGAGAACTTACATAATGGCTTTAGGTGCAGATGTCTGGGATGTGGTAGATATTGGTTATGTAAATCCAGTTGTACTAGCTAATAAGGATGATAAGCTAGAATTTAGCTTCAACACTAAGGCTATGAATGTTATCTTGAGTG
>ML782376.1:372921-420201 GCA_009831015.1 Picea engelmannii | reverse complement strand
CAAAGTCTCCCTTTCTCTTTGGTTTTTTCTTTCCACTAATATAATCATTTCCATTAGTGGCATGAGTCTTGTTTGTTTCTTGTTCTAATGTCCTTATGCACTATAATTTAATTTCTTTTATCCTTGTTAGTTTAATTCTTTGCTTATCTTTTATGCTTTACAATTATAACTCTTTCCTCTACTGGTGTCTTGCCTATATGACCCAATTGGGCTTGTAAGCACCCCTATTTTGCTCATTTAGGTGAAAAAATAGGTGCAACAAACATGAAAGCGAATATGAATAGAAAACGGTTGATTGGAATCTTGAGCATAGAGTTAATAATATCATAGGTCCCCTTGATGTTTTAAATGCTAATGATTTTGCAAAGGATTGCATTCCACTTATTGAAAGAGAGGGCGCTAATATAGCTTCTGATCCACCCCATGATAAGCATGGAGTTGATTGTTTTATATATTCATTTAGAGACAGTCAAGAAGAGGAATTTGCAAATCGGTATGTTGAAGAGCAGGTTGATATTCCAAGTTTGTTCTTGTTAGATGACATTGCAAACGTTGTTGATTTGCCTATATATGATGAATATAATGATTATTGTGATGTTGACTTCTTGGGAAAACCAGTTGCATGTTCCCTATTAGAAAATGTTCCTTTTTAGCAGTACATTGAGGGAAATTAGCTTACATATCACAGCTACAAAGAAGGAATTTTTAAACCAGCTGAAGGAAATCCTTTACCTTTATGCTTTTCTTCATTTAAATTGTTGAAAGAGAATTCTAGGACCATCACTGAAGAAAAGGGAGGTGTGATGATGCCAAACCATGATGATTCACTAGAAAAAATTAACAAGGAATTGCAGCCATTGGTCGAAAATGAAGTTGAAGATGAGTGTGTTCAGCAATCCAAAGAAAGTGGAAAATGTGCATATGACAGTAGTAAATAAAATGAAGAATATTTTGAATCAGGTGGAAGAACCTTTCCTTTGTGCTTTTCTTCTTTCAAATTGTTGAAGCAAAATGTTAATAATGTTTCAGAACATAAACCATTCAAGCATGATGTTGAATCTGAAGCGAGAAGTGGACTTGCAAATGAAAACTATCTCCCATTATGTTTTTCTTCCTTTGAATGGTTAAAAGAAAATCATGAGAAAATAGAGAAAGTTGATCAAAGAATTGTTGTCAAAAGTCATTTGCCTTCTCTTGAACTTGATGAGGACATTCAACAAGATCTCCAAGAAAACACGTACTTCAGAAGTGTTTTCCTTCCCCTACGAATAATGTGGTTGTTCAAATTCTAAGTGGCTTGGAAATGGATGAGGGATCTAAAACCCCATCTATGGAGACTTTAAGAAATGAACAAACAAATGACATAGAGTTTGAGGGAAGAAACAAAACAGTGTATGTCATGATTCAATCATAAATGAAGAAAGATCATAAAGAAGCAATTGTTTTATCTAATTCCTTTGAAGATTATGGTTCTGAAAATGTTCTCAGAGCTGAAGAAGTAGAGAAAGAACAACAAACACTTGTGAAGGAATCCTTCCCTTCTGTTTTGGTTCATCAAAAAGAAATGTTTTCTCATGTGTTTCATGATCCTGTGGCATGCTATACGGAGAGTTTTAACAATCGGAATTTACATCTTATGATGAGTTGTGAGCTTAGAGATGAAGATGATGGTCAATCAACATGAGCATTAAATATGGATTTCTTGATACTGGGGGGTTTATTCCAATCAACACTATCTTGTAGTTTAGAATATTTTTATTCCCAGTAGTCTCACCTGATTTTTCAACTTCTTGGTAAAAATCAACTAGACAAATCACATTAAACCGGGAATGTAGTGGAAGAGGTGAAACATGATTGTTGTTTTATGCATGTCCTAGAAGATCCATTTGCAGTTTTGATGGAGGTAGTAAATAGTCCTAATGTTTTTGAATCTTTGAGATTTGAATTCATATGTAAATTATTGAATAAATTATCAGTAAACAAGATTTGGAGCAAGCGTGTGCAAAGAAACCAAAAAGTAGATAAAATGGTTGCATTGGCATTATGATTTCATTTGATTGGAAGCTCATTTTAGTAGTTAAGGTAGGTAGGTGAAAATAAGCTTGATGATCAATCATTTTCAAGTTTAGGTCTCTAAATAAAGTGTTCATTTAGATGACAGCAGTAAATATGGCATTCAGTGTCCAAGTAAGAGCAGCGTGCAGACTTCGGTTTTCAGCAGACATTGGTAATATGTCAGAACAGGTTACAAACCCATTTTGTGAGCAACTCGATGGATAAGGAATAGGGTCTATGTGTTCTTTATTACCTCGTAGGTAGGACAGCATCCCCAGTTGGAGCCCATGTTATCACTATAACAAATTTTATATGGAATCCAAGTTTTGGGACTTAGCGAGAAGCTAAACCGGTGTAGAGAAGCAATAAACTGGAGGATGGGGCCATATCTAGCGGAAGGAGGCTAAGTCTAGCGGAAGTGCGGAGTTGATGGGATCTGGTAGACCACAGATTGCAAGCACCGTAGATCAACAGTCAGGGATAATTTTGGGCAGAGAACTAGCATGGAGGTTAAAATGTCTGAGCGGGCCCAAAATTCCAACCATGGTTTCCCGAGAAGATATTTATCATCCTCAGATGCATTTTGGGGGGGGAAGTGGGTGAACCCAAAACCACTTCATCCCACCCCAAAATCATGTGTTAAGTGTCATTAAACGCGTCAAATCACATGGTCACATGTGGAAAGAAAATTTGACGGCCAATATAATCATCTCGAGACACTTGTTTAGGTATCATTCATCCACGCAATGCCAAGTAAGCGCCGCCAAATAACCGATTTAAGACTCATCATTGAAAATTGATGGTCGAACATGAGAGGTCGTTATCCCTGTAAGGACTTTCATCAGTATCCCATGATTAATACTCGATGGAGATGGTTACTCAAAACACATGTAAAATTACTCTATTTTGGGTAATTGAAGTTTTATTCCATAGCGGAGTAACTGCAAATCAAATCATTCGTCCAATTCATGTACAGTTGAGGGAAATAGGCTCATGTTCCTTGGAAAACCAAAGGGGGATAAGGAAAAAGCTCCAATGGTTTTCATCAAACCAGGAAATTCAACTAATATGACAGGGATATCAAGTAAAAAGAGAGAAAGGCATGTTGTGAGACGCCTCACAAAAAAAATTCATGCAAAATCTATGGATGAACCAAGACCAGGCGAAGAAATCAAGTTGAATCCTATTATAAAATATTTGATCATTAATGAATATGCAAATGGAAATTGTGGACAAGTTGGCGAGAGCAAAAGGAAAAAATGACGAAAGGAGGAAGTTAAATCTGGGGAAGATAAAGGTATTGAATAAGACCAGCCTAGTTGGCTTGACACGTTAAAGGAAGATATTGAAAAGCTAAAATGAAAAATACATTTCAAGGAACTTTGTAGACGGGTGGAATTCAGGGTAAAGATCTCAAGTATTTCGGTTTTTTGTTTGTAACATTCCCTAAAAAGTAGGAATTTTGTTTTGGTACATTACTCCCTCTGTAACCGATACCTATTTTTGGAATCTTGGAGAAAACGATCTATTTTGGGTCTCATATGTAATATATCTATATATATCATTAAAAAGATAAATGAATGGTTCGACTAGCCGGAGAAGGGCCTACCCTTGTAGCAGGAAAACTTTTTGATTTCTTATGGATTTTAATATAAGAAGAGAAGGTTTTCTTAGATAGCTAAGATTCATCATGGTGTTGATGTTCAATATGTCTTCTTGTATTTCATATTCATGAATGTGTTTTTATTCTAGCGATAATCTTTAAGCAAATGAAAAAATTCACCTTGTTGGTGCTCTTTCTCATACTGATTATACTTGTACGTGTTTATTGGTTCCTAGTTCAGAATTCACCCTGGATTGGTGCTCTATTTTCAATAGCCTACCTTTATGTTTCTTCTTCTAAATTTATGCCAAGAGATCTGTCCCCTGTTAGATGCCTCTTGTCATAGTGGTCTTTCCTCTTTTTCCACTTCCATCTCATATTGCTTATTTTTCTGAAAACAGTGCCTATTTTTCCTCTACTCCCTCAGGAATACATAGCTTGCAAATTTTCATATGATTTCAGAAGTTGACCCCATTTCCCAATGGCCCTGCCCTCTAGTTTTGTCCTACCACTTTTAAAATTTATCCTATTACAGAATCTGACCTCTGTGTGCATTGCCAAATATTTTGAGTATTTTCAATATCTATATGCATGAGAGATCCCTCTATGGTTGGAAGGGTCAGAATCCAACCTAAAGTTGGTTGAAACAGTTAACTTTGTCGTTCATCTACCAGCCGGACAAAATTTATAGAGTGCTAACAATATTAACACCAAAGGAATCTATAGGGAATTCTTCATACTTTATGGTATATGGACAAGAATCCATTCTCCCGAATGGGATATATCTTCCATTTATTCAGCTCGCTCAGTGATCCAAAATCGGATCCAAAAGCCTAACAGGGCTCAAAAAGGCTCAAAAATGAAAGTGCTCGGAATCCGACGAAACTAGCGCCATTATGTCTGTCTCGTCTTTCTGATTCCGGCCATATATTTACTTCTTCAAATGAGATCTGTATGCGAAAGATATCACGTTCTGTATGAAAACCCAAACAGGCAAAAAAATGGGTGACTGTACAGTCTGTATAGTCCGTACAGTGCCACGTGGCAGGCTGACTGTACAGGCCGTATGGCCGTACAGCTGACATGGCAGTTTATGGTGATGACATGTGGTAGGTGACAGGGAGTACGATAGGTACAGTTGGACCAGTCAGAGGGTGACACGTGTCACCACTGTAAGGGTGACATGTGGCACAGGCTGACATGGCAGACATGTGGCAAGGCTGACAGGGTAGTGACATGGCAGACACACGGCATAGGCTGGCAGGTGGCAGGGTACGTGGCAGACATGTGGACCATTCGGCACTCGACAGGAGGCAGAGTCTGATTGGTTGGAGATGTTCCACGTGGCCCAATCATGGGCTGCCACATGGCACCCTGTGGTTGGCTCTCGGGTTATGTAAAATTATATGGTCTCCACCAGGGTCAAACCCCTTACCTCTCCTCTGGGCTATGGACTGGCAGGACCGGGCTAACCGCCCGCCCCATGGGTGTTTCTTATTATGTATGTGGCAATTAAACTATTTGAATTAAAACAAATAAATAAACGGAGGTGGAAAGGGCTGGGGCTTAGCCCCAGCCTTCGGCACTAATACACGACGTGACCGCCCCATATAACCGGGAGAACGAGGGGTTAAAACCTATGCAGGAATTTTGGACAGGGGCGCACCCTCCACCATAAGACCAGGGCTATAGCCAATGGTCGGGCACATGTATAGGATGCGGTTCTATGGAATGGGCAACATGACCATAGAGTTCGGAAAAGGGGGGGTAGTGCACAGCCCTTTGGGTTGGCGCTTAGCCACATGTCCATTCATACGACCAAGTTTAGGGGCGCATGCACAGAATAAGGAGCTTATTCCCTATTATTAAACAAAAGTGGTTTTTTTGTTAAGTTTTTGGATTTTCTATTGATTTTATGCCTATTAATGGAGGATTTGGCCCATTTTTGGGAGATATTGGGCATTTTTGGAGCCCAAATTTTGGGAGGAAGTTGAGGATGGATAACCAAATTCATATCTATATAAACCAGGCTTGTTTGAGGCCATGGAGGAAAGTCAGAGTAGAGTTATGCTGAAGGGAAGCCAAGCCAAAGCCATTTTTATGCAGGGAAGCTATTGAGGAGCAGACGCTTGCGGGCCATTTCTGGGAGCTCCGGACATCCGTTTTGCGTGTTGTTTTCTTTGTTGGGTTCTAGAGATCTAGAAGAACATGACCAGATTAGTCTTGTAGCCAATTGGCACTACTGCGATTTACTTTTGAGCTTTTGAACAGAAATAAAGAAGCCTCCCCCACAGAGACAAAGGCCCGGAGACATAGGCAACGTTGTGCCGAACTCCGTTATCAATTCTCATGTTATGGTTTGTTGTTTATTACTTCATTTCAGATATGCATATGTGTATATGGCTGTCATAATTCCTCTATTTTCCTCATTCTTTCATTAAGATTCTTAAAAGGGTTAATTAACACATGCAATTTAAAACTCAACCATAGTCATTAAAAGATCCTATGGATCACTCAGGGCTCTAGAGGACAAACCTCATCGGTTATTCAATAAAGAATTGATACCCTCCTCATGTTAGAAGAAGAAGGGGAGAAAGAAAAATCAAAGTTCGTTTCTCATCAGTGGATAGTTAAAAGGTGGCTTGACAATCATAAGGCCAAAGAGAAGAATTTTGAAGTAAGAGACTTAGTCCTGAAATGGGACAGAGCGAATGAGCCAAAGGGAAAACATTTGAAATTTCATAATCTATGGCTTGGACCTTTTCAGGTAGCCAAGAAACTTGGGGAAGGCACATATCGGCTGCAAACTATAAGGGGGGATCCTAACGCCCTCTCGGTGAATGGCCAAGCCCTAAAACAATATTTTTGTTAAAAAAATAAAATGTGTGTATTTTCATGTTATTTTATTTCTTAGGTTGATTGCAGAGTCCTTTATTTTTGTTTTTTTTTTTCCTTTTGTCATATTGTTTGCACTTTGAAGTTGTATTTCGCGAGGCATCGGTTGACCTTAATCAATACGGTGTAGCAAACTTTGTTCCTGACTCATGCTTACATACAACACAAGAAATGTTGGGGGAATTGTTGTTGTCTTAAAGGAGTTATGCATCTAACCTTTTCAAATAAACAACCTTGGAAAGTGATGAAGTGTCCGCCTGGTGGTTTGGTTAAAACTAAAGGGAAAGATGGTAAGATGGAAAGGACCACATGTACCTCAAGATAGAGCTAGCAAATTTTCACCTTAACCATCTCATCTTGTAGATAACAGACGTCCTCCTCTCCTACTCGCTCAGGGGATTTTTGCCGAAATAAATTAATTATATCAAATGAGTGAAAAGTAGGAGAGGGTATGTAGATAACTCTGTCGAGGCTATGGACGCTCTCTAGCAGTGAAGCAAGGTCTGTGACATCAGGGTGACTTCATCGAGGCTATGGATGCTCGTTGGCAGCGGAGCAACACCACAGCAAGTGAATGATGATAAATAAAATGCCTGGTGACAGTGAATTATTTAGGAGACTCTTGTCAAAAGAGGGTGTGGGTCATGGTTAAAGGGAACGAAGGTGGAATAAATTTTGAAACCCCACAGGCAGGCCTTGATTCATGAACCAGGCAAATTTCAAACGCAAGGATAGAAGAGACTCTGATAAAAGAAAAACAAAAGCAGTTAAATTCTTAACCAACTTCTACATCAGCTAAGCCTGGGGAAGTTTGGAGATTATTCTTTCACCCAGTAAGTTTCCATTTGTTGAGAAATCAACACACCCTAAAAGCCTTATGAAATTTCATCACTTTTTGGGTACCACTTGTTTTCTTCACTGTCTGAATCAATTTCACTTTGGGAAATGGTTTATCTTATTTATTTTTCATGACTCGAGCGTCGATCCTCGTCGGCATTGGAAGAAGGCGGTTTTGGTTTGTGTAAATTTATTCACACAAAGTTTCAAGAATATAGTAGATCCCGTTCGACATCAGAAAAATACGGGAAGGATAGACATTAACGAAGGATGCAAAGAAATTACAGATAGTCGATGACTGATGCGCTTTATTGGCGTCGGGTAAATATAGAAGAATTAAAATGATCGTTAATTCCGCGACAAGCATATCGTCGATCACCAATCCCCGACAAGTTTTCATCATTGGGACTTTGTCGAGAGAGTCGATCCGAGAGATAGAAAACAACATAGTCAAAAAACATGCAGAACAAGACTCATCATGGACTGTAGATATAGCAAAGGTGGAAAACATGGAGCTGGATCAAGTACAACAATTCATGGATCAAGGCTCAAACAGTATTACAATAGTTAAGTGTTGAAATAGTCAAGTATCGGGTATGGATAGTAGAAGTAAAGGAGATCCTTTCGGCCTTGATGGACCAACATAGATTCTCATATGCCTACACATGCGAGGAAATCTTCGTCAAATGGTCAGAATATGAGAAGAGTCATTCGCTTCAATGAAACCATTCGATGACTCTTAGAAGACAGAGAGAGAAAAGTGCCATGTGGCGATGTTTTGTTTTACTTAGGTTGCACTTTTGATAGTTATTTTTAGTTAATGATTTGTTATAAATAAGAGGATCGGCCTTTTAGAAATGGTCGATGGTTTTTGCTAAGACCCTCATTTTTGGAATTGTAAATAACTATTTCAGAACCACCTTAATTGAGAATTCTTGTTTAGGACAGGAGACAAACTTTTGTTTTTCATCAAAGGCATATGTCATTGGATTTGAGGAGGAATTACTTCTAACTTTGTTTCATGAATGGATGTTGTAATGAGTAAGAGTTTATGAATCTATTGATAAGTTAGTTGATTCAATATTTTTCTGTAGTTCTTGTTCTTAATGATGAAAAGAAAATCATTGTGTTAATGTGTGATTAATGGTTAGAGCTAAGGAAACTATTTTTCTTGTCATCCTTTTATTGCATGTATGTTTTCTTTCAATACTTGTATCTCAGTCAATAATTGAAATCCCAACAACTTGATTTATTAGTACTAGGCTTGTCACAGGTGTGAAAATATTTGTCTGCATGCTTGAGCACGAGGGTTATCCCAAGCTCAGTTTTCTTCAGTAGTTAAGATTGTCCCTTTTACCCAGTTGGTTTATACTAGCACCCATATTTTTATCAGACCCATCTAATAAGATAAAATACAAAAAGAGAACATTTAAAATGAAGGAGGAACTTTCATAAGAAGATATCATGTCAATCACGATGTAAATCCCATCGATTATTTGGCCGGATCGACAGATATGGAGAACCATTCCACTATCAAACATTGTAGAGTCTAATTGGGCCTCGATGGCGGGTTTGGTTCATGTTGTTGATTTAAATGGATTTAGGACCCCTCAACACAAGGATGAACAATCGTCGGATCCAGGTAAGAAGCACAGGGTTTAACCCTTTTAAAATCTTTGAATTTTGTAAGTTTGAAGCCTTTCATGTGGGTGGCATAAAGGAGGTGTATTTCCCAAAGTTCTGGGGATCCGAAGTATATTTGGACCATCCATCATTCAGGACACACGTCCATAAATAAGAGGAGGTCTGGAGCCTCAGTGATTTGGGGAACAAGTACACAGAGTGCGTAGAGTCCAGAAGACCCGAAGCTTCGAATTCCCAGAGCACATCACAGCCATTGAAACAGGAGGCATCAGATTTGGAAGTCTGGTGATTGAGTACTCGGGAGGATTGGAAGTGTCGTGATTCAAAAATACCCAAATCCCAGAGTAGTGAAGTAATTGAGATCGTCGATCTCTACAGACACGTGGCATAATATCTAGCACTCTGGAGGTCCAACACTCCTGAGGATTTGTGGAGCAATTCTTTGAAATTCACCGAAGCCCGGAGCCCTGAAGCATTGTGGGTCATTGATATCAAGGGGGAAATAGGAACCATCAATCCCCTTTGATGGTTCAAGACTTTGTCTATTCAGAAGCTCGTGAGAATAGAGGGGAGAAGTGTTCGATCTCTTCAAAACTCTGAATCTGGAGTAAATATGGGGAGTTGATCACTGAGGAAACATGTCAGCACATCGTCCACTCTAGAATATTAGTGTTCTAAGAGAAACAGGTGTTGAGGTGAACATTTACAAATTTTCCCGGAGTCCCAAACCTTAGGACTTATCCTAGCCGGTTGGCAGACAAAGGACACACAACAACAAATTCGGTGGTCCAGAGAACCGAAACTCTGGGGGGAAATGGACATAAGTTAGTAAGGGGAAATAACTCTCAAATGCTTGAAGGCTAGAGTTAATCTCACCCGTCGATTTAAGTGGGACACGTGGAGCGTAGACAGCGGCCTTTGGTCATTTGACGTTCAGAGGATAAGCAGTGTTGAAACAGGAGTATCTCTGAAGCCCGGAGTGAATCTGAGATGTACAACTGTTGGGACAGAGGAACCGTATATTTGGGTGTCATGTTACTTTGGAGTTCGGCACTCCGGGAGGTAATGGGTGTTAGCTACTTAAAATTCCTAAATGTAGGAGTTCCGGTAGAAATCATAGTCGTTGGTTATGGAGAAGGTGTTGACCATTCATTTAGGATCCCTCTGGAGGTTCTCCAGTTCAAAGTTCATAGGAATTACGACTTAGAGAAGGTATAACCCCCGAAGACTGAATAGACCAAGGCTTCATCTATCGTAATATCTCAGTGGACATTTAGAGTCATTGATATCAAAGGTAATTTAGCACTTCGTCTATTCGTCGTTCGGGAGGAACGCATCATTTTTCAGTTGACACTCTTGGATCCCGCAACTCCACATCACTACGTGTTTGGTTAAGCTCATGGATACATCCAGGGTCATATGAGAGTTCCCACCAGGGGCAAAGGGGATAGGGGGCCCAAATTTGATTTTGCAAAGGTAACAAGAGGTTGGCCCACGATTTTTATCCCAAAGTCACGTGAGGGACTTCGTTGATGTAGAAAGACCCTCACGGACTTGATTTTCGTGCGGGGAAAAGGGGAAAAGGACTTGTGTTTGATTTTTGGGGCTCAGTAGGGCCCGAAGAGCCAATTCGGCTCCCAGTTTGAACGATCCTAGACTGGGAGTTCGCGTGGACCCCGGGTGAGGGAGGGGGTCTGCATCACTTCTTGTCCTCTGTAACTGTTGATGACTCTTGAGATCTCTTAGATGCCAAGTTATCCTCGAATTTAACATCTCTTCTCACAACTATCTTCCTCTGCACTAGTAAGAATATCCTGTAAGCCTTTAAGGTCTTGTTTTACTCCACAAATATACCCTTCTATCCTAGATTATCCAACTTCATCCTCTTCTCCACATGCACATGGATGTAGATTAGACAACCAAACATCCTCAAATGACCAATCTCTATCTTCACTCCTGATAAATCCTCCTTTGGAGTCTTGTCCCCCAATATCTTTTGACAACTCCTATTTTTCACATACACCATCATGTTACACACCTCTGAACATAGAAACATAGGAAAATCTTAGTCATGTGTCATATCCCTAGCAGAACTAATGATGGACCAATTCTTTCTCTCTACAACCCCATTCTACTGAGGGTTGTATGAGACAATCAACTCCCTCTTTATACTTGTCTCCTTGTAGAAATCCATGAAGTCATTGGAGGTGTAATCTCCCCCATTATATGACATAAAGACCTTGATCTTCTTTCATATTTGGTTCTCCACATGAGCCTTAAACTCCTAAAACTAATTGAAGACCTCATCCTTGGTCTTCATAAAGAAGATCCAGGTTTTCCTGGAATAGTCATCAATCAATATCCATAGTATGATGATCCATTTACTGGTGTTATTGACATAGTCCCACTCACATATGAATGGATAATATCCAATATCCCCATGGATATACTCTCATTGCTCAAAAATGTATCATTGGCATTCTTTCCAAGTGCACACCCTCTGCACACTCCCTACTGCTTAATATTGAACTCTGGGAGATCTGTAACAATCCCCCTTAGATTTGGAAATTCCATGTATTGTAGGTGTCCCAACCTCCTGTGCCACAACTCACATAGGTTGTCATTGTCATGTACCAAATCCTAAATAAGATTTCCCTGCAACCTGTACAAAGTGCCATCTCTAACCCAAACGACCACTTCATTGTCTGGGCTATCTTTCTATAGATGTATGAGTACCTTCCCTCTCTAAAAATTAATGACAAAACCCCTTGTCCTCCATAGATGAGACTGAAAGAAAAATATTCTTGAAACCTAGTACATAAAGCACATCTTAGGCATCCAACAAACCTGCTAACTCGAGCTAGAATGTAAATGTTCCCTCTCCCTTCACTGCATACTTGAAATCATCAACAAGTTGCACATGAACATATAAGTCCCTCTCCGTCATATTGTTAAATAGTTCTCATGCTTCTATCATATGATAAGATGCACCATTGTCCAAGATCCAAGAACTCCTCGCAGTTTTGTTGGTAGAAAGGAAAGAAACCAGTGAGTAATTCTTCTCAAAATTTGTTGCAAACTCATCATGTTGCATATTTTTTTATGTTATTGTATTCATATTTCCTTTACCCTTATTCTTATCTGAACATTGAGATGCATAATCTCCATTCTTATGACATGATAAGCACTTGATTTTACTCAAGTCCTTCTTCTTCCATGGATGTGATGATCCTCCATCATTGTTACCCTTTTTTCTAGAACTCTTTCATTTTCACTTCTTCATCTTACTAACAAGAGCCACTTCTCCTCACTACCTCCATGATTTCTTCCATTAAACTCCTCTTGAGTATCTTCCTAGATGCAATTATCCCAAAGCCTCTAGAAATCTAGGATATTTTCTCGAGCAAATACTCCCTTGAAAAATGGTTCCCAAGACTTGGGAAAACCATTCGATGCCATATTCATGAGTTTTGCATCCTCCATTTTATCCCCTATGGCTATATGTTGATCGTGCACCTATGTGATCCTCATGATATAGCTCGTAAAATTTTCATATCTATACATATGCATTGATCTGAGTTTATTCCTTAAGACCATATTCATATTCATGTTAGTTATTTGGAATAAATCTACCAAGGAATCAAACATCTCTTTGGTTTCCTTCTTGGATAAGTGAGGAATTAGATAATCCTTCACTAAATCCAAGAGTACCCTATGTTATTTGATATACTTCTTATTGTGATCTTCCAAATCTATCAGATCCATAAGTGGAGCAATCAATTTTTCCACTAACTCCCAAAGGTCATACTCCTTTAACGCCAAAGTTACTCTTGCTTTACAAGATAGGAATTTTTGTGCTCCATATAATCCATCTTCAACTCTCAAAGGTGTTGTTTCCATCCCTTAGACTTGATAAACTGCTTTGGAAATAACCTGCTACTGAAATTTCCCCAGTACTGACCTGTACAGCTTTAGTGTGATTGTTACGCTAATACCTGTGTTGTTTTGCGCTATCAGCATGACTGTTACATTGAAACCCACATTGTTCTACGTGACATGTAATAGAATGCCTGCGTTGTCCTCTCTGACTGAATCCAACTGAGGTATGATTGTTTCCCTTAAATTTGTCCTTCGATTTCTTCCTATTGGTTATGGATCTGCTAAGATCTCCTACAGATTTGATAGATATGCTATCAACTTCTATGGATCTAATATATAGATTCCCTTTAGAGCATTCTATCTAATACCATGATGAAACCCCCTTACTCCAATACTAGGTATATTTTTATATAGTGATTTCTTTACTGCAAATCAAGTTACCAGCTCACAAAAAAAATACACTGCTAGAATATTCAACTCAAACAAAACTGGTGGAAGCAACATTGGAAACCAAAAATTTCATGCACAATAGACAAAGCTTATCATTCAAATAACTTCAAATATTACAAGGGCTCCCTTACTAGGAAAATGGCCCAAAGATAAAAGAGACAAAGTACATCAAAAACCTGACTGGATTGATTTGCTACCAAACTTGTTGTATGATCCTATACAGCAATAGTGTGACTATTACAAGAGATGCGGCTAGGGGAAACCCTAGCCTCAAACTTGTGCATCTCTCCATCTCTATGTATTTCTTCTTGAGGGCTCCAGGCACAGGTGATGCAGCCTCCTCTTCTCCTATGCTTTCCTCCAAAGGTGGCTCGATCATTTCCTATTCCCTCCTACAGTGACGTATCTCAGTGAAGGTCGTGGTTTTTTTGTTCACTGGTGCGGATTTGTTGGCGGTTGCAAAGTTTGTGTCTCCCATGGATATTTTAAGTTTTCTCAACTCATGCTTCTTCCACCCAGATCTGATTTCCTATTGGTGGTGAGTGGTTCTCAGTGCTCATGAACTACCTTTTGTTTGTGCCCTTCTTTTTGTTTCTATGATTTATCCCGCAAGGGCTCCTTGGCAGTCTCAGTCTTCCATTTTGGGCCTCTGAAGCTTTTACAGTGGGGATTCCTCCTTCTCTTGCAAGATTTTGTGGTGTCTCCATTGGTTTTCTCTCTCAAGTCTCGGGGTCATTGTCAGGATTTGATGTATACCCTTGGCTTCGTGTTCCTGGTTTCCAAGTTTGAGTGTCGAGTTCAAACTTTATGCAGCCATGGTTCAAAGTTTTGGACCCTCTCATATTCCCAATAGGTTTGTATGTCACTCAGATCCAGTCTGTCTCACTTTTGGATTATCTTTGGAGGTCTGCTTAGATGTATGCTCTTGGCAAGGGTTTTTGGTGTTAGCATTCTGCAGTTTTCATTTATTATCTACCATGTTCAGGGTTCAATGTATACTCAGATCAAGGTCCTTTCGTGTGGGGTTCTAGTGCCTCATTTTCATCTTTCTTGTGGTGGGGGTTGAGTTTTGAGGTCCTTTTTTAGGCGTTCGGTGTTTATTAGTCGGTGGTCAACACTTTGAGGTCCTTCTTTTGGGCATGCATCTTTTTTATCACTACTTTTTATTTGTCTCATAGGTTTCTCGGTGCTTCTAATCCTTGGTGATTTTGGTGTGAGACTCATATACCACTCTGACCTGGTCCGTCTAGCCACCGGAGTTTCTTTGGGATAGCGACAGCAGTTTTTTTCTCGGTTGATGAGGGCTATGTAGTTCTGATTTTATGCTTTGTTTGATGTCTGGGTCTTTGAGATCTATATTGTACACTTGTGTGTGGCTCTTTAGCCAGTGTTTTGGCCCTATTGGGTTTTTCATCCTATCCAAGGATGAGTCATTCTTAATGCACATGTAGAATGTAATTCGGTTCCCCGCGGATGAATAAAATTACGTTTCTTTTCTAGGAAAAAAAAAGCATGATTTTTATACTGATATATGTGTTGTCTTTCATTATCCACATGATTGTAAAGTTGAAACTCACATTTACTACGTGATTGTTCTAGAATACTTGCAATATTCCACAATGACCGATCCTTATGTTGTATTGTTGCTCTCTCTCTTTCTCTTGCCTAGATCTCTAGATGGAAGTCCTTCTCCATCTATCCAAGATCTCCTTGAATCACATTCCTTTGTGATCCAACTCTCTTTGTCTCAAATCAATAGCTCTCAATCAATGTGGCAAACTAAGTTTATTCCTCCTTCACCCTAGCATTTCTTTTATAATATTGAGTTATGACTTAACCCTAATCTCCAAAGTGATTGACAGTTGAGATTACTTCTCACCTCACTTGAGATCAATGGCTATTATTTAATTCACTAATGTTAATTAAAGCATTTCCTTAAATAAAACCCAACTTACTAATTATATTCACTTTACTTTAATAATTCCTTTAATTAAAGTAAATTCAAGGATAAAAGGCTTTGGATGATTTCCACACGTCTAGACACATAGACCTGTGTGGAAATAAATGTTCTATGCTACCATGCATCAACAAGAGTGAGTTAATAACAAGACAAACCCAACCTTATCAGTGGCTCCATTTTTTTGGTAAGGAAAAGTTACACTCTAATCCACTCATTTTTTCAAAATTTTGATGATTAGGGGCCATTTTAACTGATCCAAAACCCCTAAAGGTAAAGTTTCATGATCAAAGTTCCCATCAATTATATGGAACTATAACTTTCAAAAAAACTTCTATCAGTTTTGGGGAAGAATTTAAATGGGAAATGGGTTGGTTTTATCCACTTACTCCCCCCTCCACCACACAATGAAAGAAATTTCTTATATGCACACACAATTCAAGGTTTTCACTACATATGGCATTTAATAATAATGATGGTTGGAGTCGAAGATGTACCCTTGTTCAAGTGTTTTTTTTTTTTTTTTTCCGTCAAAAATTAAAAAAAACACTAGCATACCCTCAAAGTGGGAGAATGGGAATGCTAAAGGGAATGAGGGTGGATACATTGCATGATGGTAGAAAAATCATTTTGTTTGGATGGTCCATGTATAACTAATGGCGGATCTATTCAAGAAGTTCCAAGTGTTTCTTTAACAAGATTCATGTGTTTCTTATTTATTCATATAGAAA
This sequence comes from Picea engelmannii, assembly GCA_009831015.1. Taxonomy (NCBI): domain Eukaryota; kingdom Viridiplantae; phylum Streptophyta; class Pinopsida; order Pinales; family Pinaceae; genus Picea; species Picea engelmannii. The sequence continues at coordinate 404,150 of ML782376.1, read as the reverse complement.
TGATAATCACAAATTTAATGCCAAATAAAAGAAGCTTCTAGCAAGTGAATTTTCAATGGATCTATAGATGTAGATGGAGGACATGATAGAGGAGGTCATTATATACTAATACATCATTAAATCAACCCCATATTGACAATACTCAATTTCTTTGATGGATGTCTCATATGGTTTAAAAATCTCAATGACACTAATTCATCATTCCTATGTGTGGATTGAAGAGTTAAGAAGTTGAATAATTAATGATTTGGTCACTAAAACCAAGACATAACATCCTTTGAGTCCATGTTTATAAATGAAATGGGAGAAATATTGAAAGGTATTTTGGCCCCATAAACATTTTTTTTAATAGAGAACATAGATTCAAAGGTTATGGAATGAAAAATGGAAGCAAGTAAAATATCCTCATGTGGATGAAACAATATTTAGTCCTTGTGTTCAATGTAATTGTTGTATGTAACATGGTGGTTAACCCATTGAATTATTTCCAATAAAAGAAATGGTTCTATTGTTGCATTATCATGTGGTTTCAATGTTTTGGTGAATTCACTATCTCATGTAATATTGAAATTTACATTCAATTTGGATGATTTTACCTATTTTGAACTTTTTTTTACATGTAGTTGTGGAGAAAACTATTAAAAAATGTAAATTTGAGATAATTGGGGCTTTAAACAATGTTGTTTTTTTTGGTAACTGAAATTTGTATAATAGAAGGGGTTGTGTCGAGGAAAACACCACAAAATATGGACCCGAAGACCAGGGGATACCTGGTTCGGAGATGAGTGATTGTCGGCATTAAACGATAGACCTGAAAAACACCTCCACCAAGTAACTCTGTGCTCACAATGCCTTAGAACAACCCTACCATTGGCTTCCCAAAACACAAGCCCATTGTTTATGCTTCAAGAATCATATATAACCTTAGTTGGAGCCAATCCCTTGTGTGAATTAACCTCACACCGACTGTATTGATTTCCCCCACTGTGCTTGAGGTGGATCAAATGCAAAGTCAACCAAATTGCATGAATATAAATCCACTTGTCCTGCCACCCATCTCGTTGAATTAATGAACAGATCATGGCTAAGGTATATGGTGCATCATTTTAACTCTATTTACAATCAGTTCACCCTTGACTAAACCTGATTGTTCCTTGTCTCGTCAATCCACAAATAGATTAAGCTCTCTTTTAATGTGGAATATCCTATACATTTCAAAGTCGTTGAGGAGATTTAAGGTCCATGCAAAGATGTTGGAAAGAAAATTATTCCACACAACTTGTCTTTTAATTAGGGCCCTAATCACAGTCATGGAATCACCAATAATGGTGATCTTCCTACTCCCATGTTCTCGAGAAATATTGATACCTTTCCATAGGACATAGGCTTTAGTAATGTTGGTGGAGACTATACCTAGACCCCAAGAAAAGTGAACTACGGAATCACCTCCAGTATTGCTAATAATCCCACCCAATTCCTATCTCACATGTGCTTTAAACAATGTTAAATCCAAATTTTATTAAAAAAAATAATTTATTAACCAAAACAGTATTGAAACGATATTGAAACTTTGTACAATTTTGCAACTTTATAGGGCTTAGATAATGTAACGTGAATCTAAACTTCAAGAAGGAATTTGGATAAAGAAAATTATGTTTCCATTTGTTTTTATTGTTAAATTGATTTTTTTTAGTGTTATTAGTTAAACATTAATATCCCTATTGTCATGTGTATTATCCATAGTTTCCAAAACATTACATAATTAAACAAACTAATGAAAACTAGGCGCATTGTGGGCTTCTCGATTGATACCAGACTTGGTTGATTGAATGAAATAGGATTGTTTCATTTCTTGGGTTGATGGATATTTTATCCTAGCCTATGATATCTATATTTTGTCTTCTACTTCTTCAATCCTCTAAGTGTTGTTTTCTAAATTGGTGCAAATATGTCTCTACTAGTTTTGTATTGCATCTATCTAGAAGTTGAAACTTGTTCTTTTCCTTTGCGTTTCTTGGGATTCCAATGCATTCCTCGTCTCATAGTCCTTCCTCCAACCTTCTTTGATAATATAATTTCTCACATAATACACAAGGATTGATATTCCCATGTGAATTTTTCATTTTCCCTTTATCCTCTACACCCAAGACAATGAACAACTTAAGCTTCCAACCAATTGCCCCTACAACCTACATGTTAGGATTAATTCTATTGCTATAGGTGGTTTCAATGGTCTATCTCAAGGCACAACTAATAGAAATGAGATATGCTTCACACAGTCTCTAAGATGGATTTGGATTCATATCATATGGGAAATAATCACATCCTTACATGGATTAATGCTTATGTCCTTGTCATGATTAATGATGAATGGAGGGAGTTAAGGAAACATTTAACGTTGGTACATGCATGTGTAAATGCAAGCCCCTTGTTCATGATGATGAAATATCTTTGATCCTTGGATCTAGATATTTACTGCTACTATTGGATGTTTTGTTGCAGATCTGATACTCTGGGAGTTTCTGGATGCGTTTCTTGGGTTTTTAGATGTGTTTGTTTAGTTTTATGTTCTCATGCGTAGCATGCATGGCATGTTTGGATCCATAAATAAATCATTGCATTTTATGAAATAACAACAAATGTTAATACATGGAAATACTTGAAATCAATCTCAGAATGCCTCAATTAGATTGTAATGGAGATAAAATTATCCTACAGTACCAAGGAAGATGGTGTGATGGAACAACAACTTATTCCCCAATTAAATGTTTTTAGTCTTAGTGTGGGGATGCACACTTTTATTTTCTTTTCATGAGGTATCTTTCTCTTAACCTTCATTTGCAGGCTCGAAACTTAAATCACTAAAGTTAGGTCCCCCCCCCACCTACTTCTCTCATTACTCCCTTCTTTCCTTTTCATTACCAGGCCCTTATCAAATGTGCACATATGCACACCTTCATATTTAACTCATGATGATGCCTCATAATGTCGTCATCGTAAGTTAGCAGTGTGTTATCATCTGCATGCTCCTATCCATTTTTTCGATGATGACAGGCCCTTCTCTCTCCTAGTCATAGCCCAACTAATTGTGTGGCCCTTTCTGTAAAGTACACCTCGGCAATTACCTTCGTCGTGGGCCCTTCATATCAACCACTTCATAATTTTTATTTTTCTTACATGTGGTAAGGTAACAGTGGATAATATTCTTTGGCGAATGATTTTCATCATCGAATTTTTCTTTGGATACTCTCCTATACCTACACTCCTTGCCAATGATGACATCGCCCTTTGTTATCCAGATTTCATGTTTCTCATCCTATGGATCATATGAACCAAGTCATCGTCGATCACTCCTCTGTCGTAGATCTCACGCTTGTCTAAGTAATGGGTCCCCCATGGCTACCTCGACATCTTGTCAACATTAATGAAGAAAGGATTAACACCCAATGGTCATCTAATTGAACATTAAAAGGAATTTTTGGTCAAAATTAGACCCTTTAATCACACTTAATCAGTTGATCAAGTAATTATCATTGTCATAGATTGTTTCTCACCTATATCCACACCTCTCATTCCCATCAATTGTTGACAACAACAGCTTCGCATCTCCCCCCAATTTTTTGAATTCTCTCATGCCCTAATGGTTATAACCGCCAATCTCCCATGAACGCATTTAATTTCTGTGTACTCCCTTGAATGAGTCCAAGTTGTATCACACCTTTCATTGATTACATTTTGGTTTGGAGGGAATTGACGGAATATTTTAAAAGCGCCAAGACTCATGTTCTTTCTCACTTGATCATAAAGAAAAAATGAAAGTCACATATGTAATTCTTCGTTATCTCTACTTAATTGAATACCACTCTCAGCCTCCAAGCAAGTAGGATGCTAATTTTTCTAGTGTTATTATTTCAATCCCGAAATTACTCTATTAATTGCAGTTTTGTTTGTTTGCACAGGTGACTAGATGTCCAAAATGATCACCAGAAAAGAAAAAATCCAACCTTTGGAACACTTGTTCCAGCTTCCATTCCATAATCATACAAAATATTTGACACTAACAACCATGACGAGATGGAGCACTACCTCAATTATGTTGAGATCTTGGACATGTTCGAGAATGAAATATTCACATCCGATGATCCATACATTAAGGCATACAGAAATATTTGGAAGAGTGGGATACATATTTTAGCTACGCATTCATAATTGTTTCCTTACAATGATGCAGTTAAATGGTTTTTCTCCTATTTGCAAAAAGATACAGGGTTTATAATTAACCCTTCAGGACTCTCGATCTCCTCTCTTAAAGTAGAAGATGTCTAGGCAAGGTACCAAACTCTCAATTCTACTATAGCCATGAACGAGTCTTTTTTCAAACAGTTCAAAGTCAAACATGAAGAATTTGAGACCCTAATGGAGGATTGGTTCTACGATGAAGACTGGTCGGTGAAAAAAGGAGAAATACATGTCCTAACACAATATCTTAAGAGCCCATATAGAGTACTAAATACCATGATATACAGGCTCTATGACAAGGATACCACCACCCATTTCAGGATGGATTGATTTCCCATGGCTTAGAGGGTAGCCCGGAATGGTCAAGCATTCAACGGGGCAGCCATTCTTTCGTTCAACATTGCACAGCACAAAAAATATAGGGTTTTTCATGTCCTCTCATATGATAGATGTTGTATGGGAAGCCAATTATTTCCTAGCTTTTAACTTGGCTTGGACCCCAGACAAGAGCTAAATTCATTTATATTCTTCTCAATTGTGGGAGGTCAATTGCAAGAATTTTTTCTATGATATATACGATTAATTCCTAGCCCCCTTACATAAGGCCATGTTCAGCCTCTTCCCACATAGGATACCTCTTGGGGATCTCAAATCTTTGAAAGAGATTGGAGATTTGTATATGAAGAAATATTACACATACATCCATATCTACGGGGCCACGAGAGCGCCCCACTTGTTACCCAAGTATTTTCCCAATAAATTGTTGGTCGGGAAGGTTGCATACCAAACTTTAGAGAAGGGGACCACCTCCTACCTTTTAGTAAAGATAAAAATATGCTGGTGTATCTTCCATGTTCATATTGGATTATACTCTCTGTTGAACAAGAAGCAGGTCGATAAGGAAGCTAAAATTATTAAGGAGTTGTACCTCTACATTGGGGAACCCAAATCCCATGACCCATAAAATGTGGTATATGAGCACATAAAAATTGTTAAGATGGCACCACAAACCATGCATGAGGCTTGATTTATAGAAGATGTTTTTTGAGGGGCTCTGAGTTTTGAGGAACCAATGGAAAGACTTACCACCAATGCGGCCAAACAACAATTGAGAAAGGATGAAGAGAAAGACAGAACTCTGAGACTAGAACAATTATGATCCCTCCTCCACTATGACAAAGAAAGGTTGAGAAAATAAGAAAAAAATAAAAGAGACAAGGAAGCCAAGCTGGTGAGAAAAGATGGAGAAGCCAAGGAAAGGTACCAGTTTTTGAAGAAAACGAGGCTGAAGAGAAGAAATTTATGCTAGATAAAATATTAAGTAAAGATCCTCCCTCATAGAAATATAGCACAAGGAAAAACGAAACAATAAACACAAGGAAACCACCATTTTTCGCACCAACAGAAGCCCGAGAGAAGAGTAAAAAGGATAAGGCCGATCACACAGGAGTACGAGACACTAGTTTAGCAGGTGTTGATGTTATCATTGATTTATACCATGAGGACAACTTGATCAGTACCCCGATAGAAGAATGCACCCCCTAGCTTCAATTTTGGGAAGCTTATCGCTCACTTTAGAGGGGCTTGGGTTCAAAGGAGTAGTGGTCGTATTCGACGATTATTACTACAGCTACAAGACACAATCCATAGAGAAGAGAGTTCCCAAAAGGAAAAGGGGAAAAGTAGAAGCAGGTTAGTATGTACTCTGAGAAGAGAATCAAATGGAAATTTGGACCCGATCTAAAGGATAACACTCTACAAGAAGCCTCGACACTCAACTATTTTGCAGGTGTAAACATTGTATCAGTCCATGAGGTCACCATAGCACTAGAAACCACAAAAGACAGGAGTGCAAAGCTAGAAACTACCCTAGAGACTATCAAAGAATATATGGCCAGTGAGCATGCAAAATAAATCTAGTAGGTGAAACAAGCCTATGAGGAGGAGATAAAAAAGAGACTACAAACACATGAGGAAGTTCTATAGGTTAAATTCACTAAGTCAATGTCACTAGTCCAAAAGGCCCATGCTAGTGACATGTAGCAGCTTAAAACCTCACAAAATCTGGAGATGACGAAGCTCAAATTAGAGTTGGATGATTTAAGGTCTTTCAATAAAAATTTTGAAGCTAAAATCCAAAGGGTATAAATTGATAATGACATATTGAGAAGGATTGTAGAAGAACTCCAAAATCAAATAGTGACTCTTGAGATCATGAAAAAAAAATCCCTGGAGAAAAATGAAGAACTTCGGAGCATGCAAAAAATCTTGTTCGACACGCTCGACAGAATTTTGGTGATTGAATATGAGCAGAGGAAGTTCGACTGGTAGATGAAATCTACCCATGAAAAATATCAAAATGCCCTGGAAGCTTGTAGCAAAATCACATAATGGAAAGATTCACTGCAAATAGTTATGTCTCCAGAAACTCTTTCGACGTATTCAGATGAGTGAAGATTCTGAGATCGTTGACTGCTGGAGATAGGTATGAAAATGATTGTAGATTTTGTAAAGTCTCAGTAACATGTCACTGCATCCAGCACTAAGGTATGGAGATCGATATACAACCTTCTATCACTATTTAGAAAGGATCCATTGAGGTATGTCGACAAAGCTTCATCATCCTAGACGATGATTGAGGATGTGGATACCAAGAGGAACCTCACTCAGAGAGCTATCAAAGCAATCAGCAAAATTGACGTGGAGGTTATCGAAAAAATCTTGATCCAACCCTCCAAAATCATCACCCTGACAGAATATGTTATGCAACGTGTTGAGCAGAGCCTCGGGACGAAGATAATAATTCCCATGTGCAAGAGTGAGGAATATATGGAAAGAATGTAGTTACTTCGAGTAGATTCCATACTTGAAGACCTTGAGAGTTGGAAGGCATTCATGGATGCAAAGGCGAAACCATTAGGGCTTTCCTAAGGAATTGTATTTGTAACTAAAATTTTGTAGAGTAAATCATATTATTATACTCATTTTCATTTCCCAATTAGGAAAGGGAAATTGGAGCACCACTTTAGTATCCCAATTTTTAGCAATATGAGGAATGTAGCATAGTCCCTTGGGAGTTTTATAAATAAGATGATTGTAAGAGGAAAAGGGATTTTGGTTCTTTTCAGAAGAAGACTGGTATTTTTACTATTATTTAAATAAAGGACTAAACAAATTTTGGAAGAAAATGGCTTATATGTGTATGACCATAACTATTCATGTTTATGCATGTATTTTTTGTGATTTATGAATGTTAATCTCTGAATTATTTCCTTGTTAATATTATGTTTCTTACAATTGTTATTGTTTTCCTACACGATTACAACGACTCAATGACATAATCTGTTAATCAATTTATATTGGCTACAAACAGTTACTTGGTCAAATTCTATATTTCTTGTCACATGAATTCATTCTATGCAAGTACTATCATTTCTCACTATGTTCATATTATGGATTTCTCTTGATCAGGATAGGTTATGTTAGGATAGATTAAACCTGTATCGTCTACCTTTAGTCTTTCATTCTATTTTTAGGAACAAATAGTTTTAATATTTAGCTTTTAATTCATTTGAGAACTTATGGTTCTCAGATTCATATTTAATTATTTTCTAGTTAACAAGGTAACTAGGCCATAAACTAGTCAAAAATGTTATCCCAAACAAGAGTGGGTCTAATTGGGACCTGCCATCGGGCATTTTTCTCAATCTGATTGAACGAGCCATTCCGACCCATGAACAAAAGGAAAGTATAATACTGATCTATAACATGCATCAACCGATCTGCAACATGCAAGTCGAATCTACTGCATGCATGGAAGGAATGYTGCACACAACTACCGAAACTAATGGAAAAYTGAGATTTGATAGCTATGCTCCTCAGAATCTTATGAAATTTGTTCCCACTAGGTCGCCCTCTCCCTAGACAACGCATGCAATTTAGATTTGTTTCATTCAAKAAGGATATAGCTCGGATATRTTGCAATAATCTTATATCTATTGCATGCAAGAAGGATATATCTCATATCTATTTCAATAAGCTTGGATCTACTGCATGCAAGAAGGATATAGCTCATATATGTTGCAATAAGATCGAATTTTTTGCATGAAAGAAKGATATAGCTCATAATTTGTTGCAATAAGCTTGGATTTGTTRCATGCAAGAAGGATATAGCTCGGATCTACTGTAATAAGTTTGGATCTACTGCATGCAAGAAGGATATAACTTGGATATACTGCAATAAGTTTCGATCTGCTGCATGCAAGAAGGATATAGATCGGATCTGCTGCATGCAAGAAGGATATAGCTCGGATCTGCTACAATAAGATTGGATCCACTACATGTAAGATGGATATAGCTCATATCTGTTGCAATAAGCTCGGATGTGTTGCGTGCAAGAAAGATATGTTGCATGCACTCCAAAATATGTTGCCAAGATAAATCCACGCTATATCTCTTATTTGAATCTACCTGAACCTAAACCTGTAAATGAAGTAAATCCTTGAGGAAGGATCCAATCCTATACTTTGAATCCTGATGAAGAATCTAGGTGATTCTTCTGATGGACTAGGGTGTCTCTCAACATCAAAATCTATTAATGGTGGTGGTTTCCTCCATAAATCCACAAACGTGAAGAAAGTCGCATGACTTCTCCTCTAAGGTCTAATTCTCAACTCAACTCATGCATAATGGTGAATTAGATCGAGTTTTCTCCTGTATACTTAATCTCCCGTTCACTTTATTAATTAAGTGACTTTTCCCTAAGTTTTGACTTAATAATAACTTAAGTCACTTAAAACACATTTTTTCTTTTAATTTCACATTCACTTTGATTAACTAAATGAATTTTCCTAAGTTTTATCTTAGTAATCGTTTAAGCCACTAAAAACACCTTTTTCTAATTTTTCTCATCTAATTCCACCTTCACTTTAATTAATTAAGTGACTTTTCCTAAGTTTTGTCTTTAATTATTATTTTAATTCACTTAATCACATTTTTCCACTTTATTACTTAATGTCACTTTCAACTTAGGATTTTATGGTAAATGACATTAAATAATTCGTTTATTCCCTTTTTCTCCCAAATATATCCTACGAGAATCAGTATAGGCTATTGAGTCGCTCCTCCTAGAGTCATCACTAGGAAAGGGACATTATAGTCCTCCCTTCCCAATATTACTTGTCCTCAAGCAATTCCATCACTGTTGATTATTTGGGTTGGTTGTCATTGATGTCAACCCTTGAAGAAAATCTGGTAGTAAATTTTGGTAGCACAAAGGTTTGGGTAATGGACCCAAGTTTGTTTGATCTATAATGGTATGAGTTTTAATATATTTGAAGGTAAGACTATTCTAGATGGATATTACATGTCATGCCATTTCCGTTGCTATGTGGAACTTCACATAACTCCTCATGTTTAGAGAATTATGGCCATGTGAAGTTGAAGAACCCTCATGAGTCATCTAGAAGCCCCAAAAGGTCAAAGTAGTCAAAGTGGTTGCAAAGAAGAAATTATTTAAATAATAAAGTGAAGTGATAAGTTTACTATAATTCAAAATGGATACAAAAGAAATTATTTAAATAATAAAATTAATGGACAAATTACTAAGTGGACAAGTGGTTAGAAGTGGGTTAGCCCTAAAATAAGGAAAGTGGTTTAAGATGGTTAGAAGGTAAATAATAAAGTGAAGTGATGAGTGTACTATAAGTCAAAGTGGATAAAAAATAAATTATTTAAATAATAAATTTAATGGATAAATTACTAAGAGGACAAGTGGTTAGAAGTGAGTTAACCCTAAAATAAGGAAAGTGGGTTAAGATGGTTAAAAGGTAACCCCTTGAGGAAACTACATGAAAGTATAAATAAGAGGCAAGGCTCTCTCATTTTAATCACACTTGAGCATATTGAATATCTACAAGTGACTGAGGTAACCAAAGTATATCTAAGCCAAATTTCAGAGGGAAGGTGAAGTAAAGAAGGTTGAAATTCAAGGGAGGATAAATGATTTTGATGATGTTTTCTAAGGTTTTTTTTTTTTTTTTTCTTAGTTTGTCCGTGACATGTGGGACTAACATGTGGCTAAGAAAATGCGACTTAGGGGCATCTAAGCCATCAAAATCACCTGGGGATCGCACCTGGCCTGAGCCACACCAACCCTTAATATGGTTGGATTTTTTGTCCCCGCAGGTTTCGAACCGGTGACTTTAACATCATGCAGTGCCTTAACAACACACTTTGTCACCGACTATCCTACACCTCGGGGACACTTTCTAAGGTATGTTAATTACATGTCATCTCACAATTTTCGCAATAATTGTTTTTCTAGAGTGATTCAGACTGTGAAGTTAAGAGGCCATTGAGGAAACATATCCAAGTAGTTGTGATAAAAATTTCATCTTGTGGGGCGTTTTATTTTTGGAGTTACAAGCCGTGGAAAATAGGGTTTGTGGCTAGTCCTGAAACTAGTCTAAAACAGGTGTTCCGGGTAAAAACGTCATAACTTCTTCATAAAAGATAAAAATTCTATAAGACAAAATTCATAAAAGATTAGAGTACAGTATATAGTATTATGTGTACAATATTCATATCCATACAACAAATATTCCTTGCGGGGAACTCTCTACACGTTCACTCTCTAGAATAAGCCAAAATTCAACAAGGTATGTCATTTTTCCTATAACACCTTTTCTGAGAGGTTCCAAGTAGTGAAATCTGGAGGAATTGCATAAAAGACACTGAAGAACATTGTGTACCATTTTCATATCTTTGTTCATTACAGGTGCATAGTTATGATTATTGCAAGTTAGGGTTTATGACTAATCCAAAATTAGTCATGTGAGACTAAAGTAAAGTTTGATGAAAATGCTAGTCTCTTGTTGTTAAAGTTAAGGAAGGTTTGCAGGCATGTGATCATATACAACAGGTCTATTACAGAGCTACAAATCAGATTTGGATGATGAAATTGATGAGGGATTTTGGTTGAGGTACATGTTGGGTACATGGTTGAGACAAGCAGTCGATGAGTTGGCACATACATGAGGTGTATAGTTGACGATGTTGGTACATCTTGATGAGTCATAGTTTATGTGTATTTGATACATGATTCATACATACTTCGTACATGGTTGAAGGAACTTTTTAGTAGTATTGTTTAAACATGGTTTATGGATGATGTAACATACTTGTCTTGGTATATTATTAGAAGAACATATTGATCTTAGTGGTGATTATGAGTTGTTGTGTTATGCTTAGTTGATGCACACCTTTGAGAGTTGACTTGGTGATTGATCTTGGTGAGTAGATCTGATTTGGTTGATAAGATTTATAAGACGAGTTGTTGTAATAGGTTTTTTGGACAGGTTGTTGTGACAAGTTATTTGTACAGGTTTGGTGCATGGTTGATGCACTTGTTCATGGTACAGGTTGAGGTACAGGTCGGTGCATGGTTGATGCAATTGTTTATGGTACAGGTTGATTATAGGGTGTTTGGTATAAGTTGGTGCATGGTTGATGCATTGGTTTATGGTACATGTTTATTACAGGTTGATCCATGGTTTATGCATGATTCAGGTTATTGGTATAGGTTTACAGCAGTATATCTCATAGTGATAGTTTGGCAGTGGTTCCATCATTCTACTTATACATCAGGGAGGTTGAATGGGGAAAGGATAGGTGGTTGTATCCACCTTTTGTTTGTAGCCAGATAACATAGGGGATTGTATCATCCTTCTAGTTGTAGCCATAGAATTAGGGAGTTGGAGCTTCCTTCATGTTGTAGCCTGAGAAACTAGGCGCTTGTAGCCAGAGAATTGGGGAATTGGAGCTTCCTTCAGGTTGTAGCCTGAGAAACTAGGTTATTAGAGCCTCCTTCCAGTTGTAGCTGGAAAACAAAGGAATTTGGTGCTTCCAATGAATGTAATTCTTAAAGACATGTAAGAAAAATCATTATGTGGTTTTCTCCTGCTTTGAGTTTCCGCGTAAAACACGGGTGTATTGTTTATGTGTGTGATTGTTTATTTGTTCATTGTTTATTTACTTTGCAACTATTCGATGATAATTCTACATTGATATAACACTTTCATTTTATGGTGAAAAATGATTAAATTTCTATATTATTGATTCACCCCCCCTCTCAATAATCCAAAAATTGGTATCAAAGAAGGTTCCTTCAGGAAATAGTTTAACCACTGGAAGGAGATCATGAATTATTCTGAGAATGGAGTACCAATGTTTAATGGTCAGAGTGGTTTAAAGTATGAGATGTGGAGCATAAGGACGAAAGTATTTTTATAGGCACAGGGACATTATATTTGGCTATCTGTTGTTACAGGATATGATAGTTCAAAAAGGGAAAAGACTGCAGCCAAGAACGAATTGAAGAAGAATAACAAAATAGCAATGGATTTCATCTAGGAAGGATTACCTAATCTGGTAAGAGAAAAGGTTGGTAAATGTTCATCAGCCAAAGAACTTTGGGATAAGTTACATGACATATATTCTTCACCCATTGCTGATTTAGAAAATGCCAAAGAAGATGCAGATACAAATCAAGAAGAATTATGTTCACCATGTCAAACGTATTCAGAAGATGAAGAATACATAATCTCCAGAGGTATGTTGTTTTTCTTTAATTGTGAAAAATGAGGACATCTTGAAATAGAATGCCATGAAGGAAATGAGATAGAAAAACTAATTGAAAAGGAAGACAATTATGAAGCAGAATCGATTAGTGTGTTAGATGAACTAAGATAAGAAAACAAGTCACTCAAGAAAGAATTGATGAAACAAAATGAAAGTGTTCACATTTTTTAAGAATCCTAATAGGTCATCTAGAACTTAAGAACTCAGCGAGAAGAAGCCAGAAAGATAGAAGAAAATATTGAATATAAAAAGAAATATTTGGAAGCCAACATAGAAGCACATAAGGAAGAAGCAGAAATGAGAGAGAATATATTGACATATCATCTTAAGGAAAGAACTAACGATCTAAACTAGCTTGAGGCAGAGTTTGGTCAAGAAGACAAAGGACTTGAAGAAGAAATAATCACATTAAAAATTCATCTTGAAGAAGCGAAAAGAACAGAAGAAGTCATGAAGTCTTAGATAATGAAGAAAGAAGAATAGGTTGAGAAGATTCAAGAAGAATTTGTCACATTGAGAAGTAAAATCGTCAAGCTCAACAAGAACGTTGAAGAGATAGAAACATCTACATCAGTTATAGAGAATGAAGAGAAGCACTCTAGGTTGCTAGAAAAGAAGAATGAAGAAAACAGAAAGAGTTATGCAGAAGTACTCAAAGGAAGGAATCATGGTAAACCAGAATCTAAGAAAACTATTGAAGATACATCTTCAAGAAGACCATCAATGTTCAAGCCACAAAGAAGCTTCAATCATGATCATGATCAGTCAAGGAAAAAATTTAGAAGGACTACACCACAAAGAAGATCATTCACTCCCAGGTATGAAAATTTCTTTTATGTTCATTGTTTTTAGTGTACTAACTTTGGACATAAGGTTTCATATTACAGGGATTATAAAAGAAATGTTCAAAGAAAGAATTGCCTATGTGGCCCCATGTAACATTGAATGTTACAAATGTCATAATTATGGACACATAGCTAGTGATTGTAGAAGCATGATCGATACTTCCATGAAAGAGAACATTGATATCATATGTAAGAAAGTATGGATAAGAAAACACGAAGAACAGGTGAACAAAGACCAGGTCCCAGAGATCGCAAGATTGGAAATAAAATGAGATGAAGAAAAATCTACAGAGAAAAAGAAAGATATCGGATACAAAAAGGTTTGAAAAATAACTGGAAAAAAAGAAGGACAAGTAAATAAGGAGCATGTTCAAGATATTGTACTTTCAAGCATTGTAGTGAAATATGAATCCACGGACAGAAAGAAAGAAGTCAAAGATTAGAGAGATGATTAATCTACCAATGAAGATGATGATGAATACACATCATAGAAGGAATTTTTCTGAGCCATCCGGCTTAGAGACTCACAGGTAACATGAATATTAGACAAGGGAAGTCTATGTGATAGTTGTGATAGACCAAAGAACCATCCTTCAAGAAGCTTCCAGAGTTTGAATAGAAAAATCCAGAGCAGTTAGTTAGAAGAAGTACAATCAGTTGTAGTAGTGAATAATTCATGATAGTACCGTGATAAATGGGTCAACATTATGGACAGTTGTGTAGTAGAGTCTTGGAAAGTATGGACAGATATGGATTCATAAGAACACTTAGCAGGTTTGGATAGATATATGATAGTGGACAAGAGAATGGATTCATAGATTGGTTCATAGAGTGGTTCAGATACAAAGGAACATTATCATAATGGATGATAATTACACAGGAAATGGCTCGAACAATGCTAATGGATTCAAAATTGACAGATATGTTTTGGACACATGCAATACATACAACAATTCACATTCAAAATAGAGTAATGCTCAGAAACAACAATGACAAAACTCCCTATGAGCTATGGAAAGGAAGACCAACAAATGTGAAGCACTTCAGAGTATTTGGAAGCAAATGCTACATCAAAGAGAAGATGGCAAAATGGGAAAGTTTGACTCTTGTTTCAACAAATGAATACTTGTTGGTTACTCGAGTACAAGGAAAACATACAAGTGTTACAATATGAGGTTGAACAAAGTTGTGGAAAGCATCAATGTAACAATTGATGAAATAGGTGGACAAGAATTAAAGGAAGAAAAAAATGAATCATTGGAACAAATTTGCGAAGAAGAAGTCTACATCAAACAACAAGAAGGATTTCAGTTTTTAGAGAACGCATATTACGTGTGCAAATTGAAGAAGGCCTTGTATGGTCTAAAACAGGCTCCTAGAGAATGGTACTCTAGACTAGATAAATATCTATAGTAGGCGGGGTTCATAAAAGGAAGTGCAGACAACAACCTCTACATCAAGGTAACTCAAGATAGTATTTTATTAATTGAATTTTATGTTGATGATATTATTTTTGGAAGCAATGATGACAGGTTAAGCCAGAAATTTGCAAAGGATATGCAGAATGAATTTGAAATGTAATTACTCGGAGAACTATCCTTTTTTTGGGGTCTTCAGATACATCAAAGCAACCAAGGAATTTTTATTTCTCAAACTAAGTATATCATAGAAATTCTAAAGAGGTTCAGAATGGAATATTGCAAACCAGTTACCACTCCTATGCAAACCAGTTGCAAGTTGAGAAAAGATGATGATTCAAAGTCTACATACTAGAGGCAATACAAGTAAATGAATGGTAGCTTACTATATGTGACAACATCTAGACCATATGTAATGCAGGTAGTTGGACAGGTGGCATGATTTCAAGCAGCACCAAAGGAATCACATGTCCTAGCAGTGAAAAGTATTTTAAGATATCTCAAAGGAACATAAGAGTTTTGATTATGGTATACAAAAGGAAAGGATATATCACTTATTGCCTACACAGATGTAGATTGGGCAGGTTGCATTGATGACCGATGAAGCACTAGTGGAGCAACATTCTACTTGGGTGAGTGTTTAGTATCATGGCTAAGCAAGAAGCAATCATCAGTATCCTTATCTACAACAGAAGAAAAATATATTGCAGCAGAAGCATGTTGTACACAGGTTCTATGGATGAAACAAACTCTGACAGATATACAGGTTGAGTATGATGAACCCATTCCAATAAATTGTGATAATACAAGTGTCATCAGTATCTCAAAGAACCCGGTGATGCACTCCAAGATGAAGCACATTCCAATAAAGTATCACTTTCTACAGGAACAGGTTGCAAAGAAGAACATCAGAGTTGAATATGTGGGCACAAAATAATAAGTGGTAGACATCTTCACAAAACCGCTTCCATGGGAAGCCTTTGAGTATCTTCAGCAGAGACTCGGAGTAATTTCTACTCCAAAATGAATTATTTTGAATGCTTATCTTATATGTCATGTATTTACACAAGGAATCACCATAAAGAGGACATTTCAGGTTGGGAGATCAGTTTCAGGAAGATTTCAGTCAAGAGGAGAAGCCCCAGATGGAAAGATACATTTTCTATTGATGACAAAGGGGGAGATATTTATCATATGCAAAGGTAAATGCTTGGATAAAGAGAACAGAGGTATGGTTCCATGGGGAGCGATGGTCATAGGGGGAGAATGAGTGATAGGAATTCAGTGTTGCATAAGAGTGTTTCCATCAATTCCAAAGGGGGAGATTGTTAATTATTTGGGTTGGTTGTCATTGATGTCAACCCTTGAAGAAAGTTCGATAGCGAATTCTAGTAGCACAAAAGTTTGGGTAATGGACCTAAATTTGTTTGATGTATAATGGTATGAGTTTTAATATATTTGAAAGTAAGACTATTTTGGATGGATAGTACATGGAATTCCATTTCTGGTGGTATGTGGAACGTCACATAACTCCTCATGTTTAGAGAATTATGGCCATGTGAAGTTGAAGAACCCTCATGAGTCATCTAGAAGCCCCAAAAGGTCAAAGTAGTCAAAGTGGTTGCAAAGAATAAATTATTTAAATAATAAAGTGAAGTGATGAGTGTACTATAAGTCAAAGTGGATACAAAACAAATTATTTAAATAATAAAGTTAATGGACAAATTACTAAGTGGACAAGTGGTTAGAAGTGGGTTAGCCCTAAAATAAGGAAAGTGATTTAAGATGGTTAGAAGGTAAATAATAATGTGAAGTGATGAGTGTACTATAATTCAAAGTGGATATAAGAGAAATTGTTTAAATAATAAAGTTAATGGATAAAATACTAAGAGGAAAAGTGGTTAGAATTGGGCTAACCCTAAAATAAGGAAAGTGGGTTAAGATGGTTAAAAGGTAACCCCTTGAGGAAACTACATGAAAGTATAAATAATAGGCAAGGCTCTCTCATTTTAATCACACTTGAGAATATTGAATATATAAAAGTGAATGAGGTAACCAAAGGATATCTAAGCCAAATTTCAGAGGGAAGGTGAGATAAAGAAGACTGAATATCAAGGGAGGATAAATTATTTTGATGATGCTTTCTAAGGTATGTTATTTACAGGTCATCTCACCATTTTCGCAATAACATTTTTTCTAGAATGATTCAGACCATGAAATTGGGAGGTCGTTGAGGAAACATATCCAAGTAGTTGTGATAAAACTTTCAGCTTGTGGGTCATTTTATTTTTGGAGTTACACACCATGGAAAATAGGGTTTGTTGTTAGTCTTGAAACTACTCTAAAACAGGTGTTTCGGGTAAAAACATCATAAATTATTCATAACAGATACAAATTTAGTAAGACCAAATGTATTGATTAGAGTACAGTATGTAGTATTCTTTGTACAATATTTATATCCATACAATAAATATTATGTGTGGGGCACGCTCTACACGTTCTCTCTCTAAAATAAATCAGAATTCAACAAGGTGTGCCATTTTTGTTATAACTCCTTTTCTGAGAGGTTCCAAGTAGTGAAATTTGGAGGAATTGCATGAAGGACACTGAAGAACATTGTGTACCATTTTCATATCTTTGTTCATTAGAGGTACATAGTTGTGATTATTTCAAGTTAGGGTTTTTGACTAATCCAAAATTAGTCATGTGCGACTAAAGTAAAGTTTGATGAAAATGCTAGTCTCTTGTTGTTAAAGTTAAGGAAGGTTTGCAGGTATGTGATCATATACAAAAATTCTATTACAAAGTTACAAATCAGATTTGAATGATGAAATTGATGAGGACTTTTGGTTTAGGTACATGTTGGTTACATGGTTGAGACAAGTAGTTGATGAGTTGGCACATACATGAGGTGTATAGTTGAAGATGTTGGTACATATTGATGAGTCGTAGTTTATGTGTATTTGATACATGATTGGTACATACTTGGTACATGGTTGGAGGCAATTTTTATTAGTATTGTTGAAACATGGTTTATGGATGATGTAACATACATGTCTTGGTATATTATTAGAAGCACATATTGTTCTTGGTGATGATTATGAGTTGTTGTGTTATGCTTGGTTGATGCACATATTTGAGAGTTGACATGGTGATTGATCTTGGTGAGTAGATCTGATTTGGTTGATAAGATTGATGAGATAGATTGTTCTGATAGGTTGTTTGGACAAGTTGTTGTGGCAGGTTATTTGTACAGGTTTGGTGCATGGTTGATGCACTTGTTCATGGTATAGGTTGAGGTACAAGTTGGTGCATGGTTGATGCAATTGTTTATGGTACAGGTTGATTATAGGTTGTTTGGTACAGGTTGGTGCATGGTTGATGCACTTGTTTATGGTATAGATTGAGTTACAGGTTGATGCATGGTTGATGCATGGTTCAGGTTATTGGTACAGGTTGATTGGTACAGGTTCACAACAGTATATCTCATCGTGATAGTGTGATAGTGGTTCCATAATTCTACTTAT
The DNA here is from genome assembly GCA_009831015.1 of Picea engelmannii. Lineage (NCBI taxonomy): Eukaryota > Viridiplantae > Streptophyta > Pinopsida > Pinales > Pinaceae > Picea > Picea engelmannii. The sequence continues at coordinate 385,481 of ML782376.1, read as the reverse complement.
ATGTAAGGGTGGTTGGATGGGGCAAGGCCAGCTGGTTGTATCCACCTTCCGGTTGTAGTCAGAGAACATAGGGGGTTGTATCCTCCTTCTGGTTGTAGCCAGATAATTGGGGACTTGGATCTTCCCTAAGTTTGTAGCCTGAGAAACTAGGGGGTTGTAGTCTCCTTCTGGTTGTAGCCAGATAATTGGGGAGTTGGAGCTTCCTTCAGGTTGTAGCCTGAGAAACTAGGGTGTTGGAGCCTCCTTCTAGTTGTAGCTGGAAAACAAAGGAAGTTGGGGCTTCCAGTGAATGTAATTCTTAAAGACATATAAGAAAAAGAATTATGTGATTTTCTCCCTCTTTGGGTTTCCACGTAAAACATTAGTGTATTGTGTATGTGTGTGATTGCTCATTTGTTCATTTTTTATTTACTATGCAACTATTGGACGATAATGCTACATTGATATAACACTTGCATTTAATGGTGAAAAAGGATTAAATTTGTCTATTACTGATTCACCCCCCCTCTCAGTAATCCAACAATCACAACATGATGCCCTATCAACTGTGCCAAACTGAAACTGAAAATGATACCAGGAAAGGACCACCTTGTTGTCACAGCACCACTCTGATAATAACCATCATACCAATGTGCCTAGTCTACATCCTCCTCTCCTAGGATCCCACGCTAAAATACCTATAGGGTATGAACTTACTATCATGAATCATGTCTTGCAAAGGTATCTACATGAAACCCAAATATGAAAATCAACTAACAGCCTTGATCTTGGGTATCTTAAAAGAAGGTATGTCTCATTATTTGGAATAAGTCTCAACCTATTCTCCACTGGCATCCCAAAAATAAAGTAGACCAATCATTTTCGCAACTTTGTTAATCATCACCAATAGTTGTTCCACAAATGTGCTCTGCCACCAAGGAGAACTCTCCCCATGTGTCCTAAAGAAACGTCTGTGAAGTCCCTCCATGTGAGAAACTCTCAAACCTACTCATAAGTGATGAAGTCACCCAGGTCCCAAACTATCCTGTAGGAATTAAAGCACCCTCTTCTCATAATATTGATCTATATGGTGTTATCACATGAATCCGGTTGACTACCCCTAGTAATCCAAGCAATCATAAGTTGTTGAAACGCGACTAACTCCTCAGGAGATTTCTCCTCCAAGAGACCAATCATATGCACTCCAAGAGTAAACTCTAGAGAATGCAAACTGGAAATCCCACCTGTGTCATTTTTCATCATGTCAACAACCACAATACCAGGGTCCCATGCTAGCCTCATAGGGGAATCCTCGTGTTGATTATGTATCCCTCCTATCACAATTATCTAACCACCATGCTTAGATTGTGCTCTCCTCTCCTGGAATCCTCTATCATGGAGAATACTCAGGCAAGGCATCTCAGTGAATTCAATGCATGTCAATCAACGACTATCCTTGATCCTAGGTATTGTGAGGGAAAATCAAAACCCCACAAATCCTCTCACAACATTCCCACCATGACGCAAACCAATCATTGACTCAACTCGGTCGGTCATAAACCTCATTTAAAACAATCCATCACTCGAATGACTGTCAGGATCCCACCTCATAATTTCAAGTCCACCACTCCAAATGCCTTATGACTATTGTTGTGCCCCACCGATACCCATCGGATTCCAAATGAGCCAAATCCCTGATGTGCAATATTTGTAGAAAATGATTCCATCCACCACTCCTCCATCTGCAATCTCTATGAACCGATCCAAATAAGTCTGGATCTCATCCTATGCACTCAACGCACTGATCAAAGAGTCCAAATGGATGAACTTTGTCACAACCACAATGCCCCCTATCTCATCCCATTGGCTCCAGTAATCCTATATCGTTTTGTTGCATACAATGAGGGCATCAAATAATGGTAACAGGTGCATATGCCACTACATGAAGGAATGGAAGGTGGATAGTGTGTTGGTCAACCCCAAGGGCATGACCACAAACTCATGATGATACCCATGAATAGACCTATGAGTACCCTGCTCCCTGGACCAAGCCTGATGATATCCCAAATGAAAATTAATCATTGAGGGATACACTGCTCATTGAGGCTCACCCATCCACTCTTTGACCCTAGGTAACCTCAACCCAATGGTACACTCAATGAATCTATCAATAGGTCTCCCTAGAGGAAACTCTCCAAAAATATGTTTTTCACCACCATGTGCCAATGTATAATATTGTATATTATGACATACTCTTATGTCCTCATGTAACATCTGATGCCCTATGAGTGATACTGAATCCAACACTCTATTGATGATGACTAAACTGGTACCCCAGAGTGTTTCCATGTCCATCATGTACCTATCTACCCAATCCATAGATGCATGTGCTTCCTCATGGGTTGTTTTGCAAGGAAGGTGCTCAACCATATCCTTCGTATCTAAACTTTGACCCTCTAATGAGCTCTCCAAAAGAAAGGGATCATCACCCCCGCAATGCCAAATCAGAGTGCAATCCAAACTCTCCTCAAGTACTTGCAACTCAGAACTCTCCTCATTTGGACTCATCATAAGAGGTTCCTCCCTCAAATCATGAGTGTTACTCATGCGCGTTTGTGTCATGGCTTCCAAAGATGATGGAGTCTTTGTTGCTTCCAATGATGACGAGCATGCCAAACTCATTTGGAAGCAAAGTTCATCATCAACACCAATTGACTTACTAGATGATACCATGCAATGATGGGACTCATGTGGACTATCATCCTCATAAAAAATAAAAAAAAATGTTTTCATACACCAAATCATCCCCTTCTTTATCATCCTCTATGCATGGCTCCTCGGAAGAAAGATCAATATTGCACGAAAATTTTTCAAATACCCAGTCTTTGTCATATTTAGGTACAATAATTCTTGCATCTCCATAAGTATCATAGATAGGATAAGGCGGTGAATCCTCAACATACTTAGCTTGTAGCACACCCTCATAATCATGATAATCACTACTAAGGTATGATGTGGAATCCTCAACATCGGTTGAATGGCACACTTCACCATATGCACCATCAATATTTTTCCTTGGCACCTTCACCTTGTTTTCCACTGATACTTGGGTTACATACCACTTAGTATGTTTGATGGTGTAAAAATCCTTGAATTACATGTCTACCTAAAATGTCACTAAGCTCCTGATACTCCCTCAAACAATATGTAAACTCCTCATCATGTCATTTTTGTCATGTTTGTTGCCTCTTTGAACCACTAGCTCCATTGATCCCTTCATTGTTTTGATGGCTTTCCATATCCTTCATCAACTGTTGTCACCCTTGTGCAAGAATATTACAAATATTCCTCATGTTGTCCTCCATATCTGATCTTAACTTTTTCCCTCTACTATTTCCTATGAAGGTATAAGTGTAAGTTCTCACTGCTGAAATTTAGTGGAAACAATATGAAATAATTCCTCACTAATTTTCCCCTTAGGCTGGCAGGAAAACTATCTTTGATACCACTGAAAAATATCCATGATCCTTGGATCTGGATATTTACTACTATTATTGGATGTTCGGTTGCAGATCTGATACTCTAGGGGTTTATGAATGTGCTTCTTGTGTTTTTAAATGTGTTTGTTTAGTTTTATGTTCTCATGTGTAGCACGCATAGAATTGTTGGATCCATAAATAACTCATTGCATTTTATTAAATAAAAACAAATGCTAATACATGGAAATACTTGAAATCAATCTCAGAATGCCTCAATTAGATTGTAACAAAGATAAAACTATCCTATAGTACCAAGGAAGACAAGTAGAATATTGATCTATAACATTCATCGTTCGATCTGCAACATGCAATTCGAATCTACTGCATGCATGGAAGGAATGCTACATGCAATTGCCAGAACCAATGGAAAACTAATATCTGATAGCTATGCTCCTCGAAATCTGATGAAATTTGTTCCCAGTAGGTCTCCCTCTCCCTAGAAAACACATGCAATTTGGATTTGTTGCATGCAAGAAGGATATCTCTCAGAGATGTTGCAATAATCTTGGATATGTTGCATGCAAGAAGGATATATCTCAGACGTGTTGCAATAAGATTGGATCTATTAAATGCAAGAAGGATATAGCTCAGATCTGTTGCAATAATCTCGGATGTGTTGCATGTAAGAAGAATATATCTTGGACGTGTTGCAATAAGCTCGGATATGATGCATGCAAGAAGGATATATCGCATATCTGATGCAATAAGCTTGGATTTGCTACATGAAAGAAGGATATAGCTTAGATCTACTGCAATAATATCATATCTTTTGCATGCAAGAAAGATACGTTGCATGCAATCCATAATATGTTGCCAAGATAAATCCACGAGATATTTATGATCTGAATATGTTGAACCTAAACCTATAAATGAAGTGAATCCTTAAGGAAGGATCCAATCCTATACTTTGAAGCCCGATGAAGAATCTGGGTGATTCTTCCAATGGACTGGGGTGTGTCTCTCAAAACCGAAATCTATCAATGGTGGTGGTTTCCTCCATAAATCCACAGAACATGAAGAAATTCGTCGGACTTCTCCTTTGAGGTCTAATTCTCAACTCGACTCATGCATAATGGTGAATTAGATCGACTTTTATCCTTTATACCTAATTTCCTGTTCACTTTATTAATTAAGTGACCTTTCCCTAAGTTTTGACTTAATAATCACTTAAGTCACTCAAAACACTTGTTTGCTTCTAATTTCACATTCAGTTTGATTAATTAAGTGACTTTTCCTAAGTTTTATCTTAATAATCATTTAAGTCACTTAAAACACCTTTTTCTCCTTTTTCTCATCTAATTTCACGTTCACTTTAATTAATTAAGTGACTTTTCCTAAGTTTTATCTTTAACTGTTCTTTTAAGTCACTTAATCACCTTTTTCCACTTTATTAATTAATGTCACTTTCAACTTAGTCTTTTTCGGTAAATGACATAAATAATTCTTTTATTCTCTTTTTCTCCTGACTATAGCCTACAAGAATCAATATAGGCTACCAAGTCGCTCCTCCTAGAGTCATCACTGGGAAAGGGACATTACATATTATTGTGCTTCCAAAATTTGGTTTATATGATATTTCATGGTTTATGGGAGATGGTGAATGATAGCACTCCCCTCATTTTTTCTAAGATATCCCAATAGATATATGTTGTGGAATTTAATTTCCTTAATACATGAAAGAGTTCATGTTGTGGGGAGATTTTTATCAATCTCTGGGCTCTAGTGATGATCTAACTTAGCAATGGTTCATTAGGGGTTGATTTTGAGAGAATGTGTTGAATTATCATCATTGAGTCTCCAATATCCGAGAATTGATGGGTTCATTACCACTTTAGAATCATTAAACATTGAAATAATCATAATTTCTTTGTTTGACTTCTTTTGGTTTACCCTAACCATGTTATATCCCTAAAATTCCCTACTCATACATACATGGCCTTAGCCCTCTTACTTGGATATTTTTCTAAAGCATTGTTGAGAAACTCTTCTTAAAAAACCATTTTTTGGAAGATGTACGCGCCCTGCACCATTACATCCCACGTACATATGCTTGTTGCACCACTACAGCTTGCGTACATATGCCTGTTGCACCATTGCAGCCAGCGTATGCTTGCAAAAATTGCAAAAAATAAAAAATTGCAAGGAATTCATTGAAATTCACGAGATATTGGAAGTTTCCCAACTAATCCATGTGCTATAGCCCGTCACCCAACCGAATAACCATCCTTTTGTCATATAAAAGGAGGTGTTGGGATCTCATTTCAAATCCAAGCATAAGAAAAGTGAAACTCTGCCCAATTTCACTTCCCCTCCTTGCCCAAGATATTGTTGTCTTTTGTGAGATATTGCCTCAGCATTCCCTCATCATCCCCTTCTTCCTCCACTCAACACATTCCCTTCCATATAGATGATCAGAAGGTTGAGAGAAGAATTCCATTCAAGGTGCACTTGGATCATGGTAAAGAGGAGCTCAGACCAGGTTCGCAGAATGGTGGCCAACATAGATTGTAAGGTATAATATTTGTATGATGAATAAAAGAATCACATTTTCCTATCCCAAATGATGGTGTTTTGAGTATTTTTATTGATTTATACTTAAAATTTAATATCTAACCCTAACTCATGGATAGAATAGCATGCTTGTAGTTCTCGTTTTCCTATCTTTGGATGAAGGTCAACCTTGGGAGGACATGTGCAGTCAGTGGAACTTCCAAGCTTGAGGAGATCATCACTTGACATGGGATCAAAGGTATAGTTACCCAATCTCTTCTCTATTTGTTTTATTTACATTATTTTTGGTATGTTTGGGGTAGATTAGAATTGATTGACTTTTAGAAGGTTATTCGCTCTATCTACATAGACGTGAACCTCGAAGAAAAAGAGGAAAACGATTAGAAAACGGCTATAACTTTTTAGAGAATGAAAAGACACAACTGGATGATTTCTAAGAAATAAGTATAGAAGATGGGAAATTATGAAATATGAGTGCTTGACTTACTATGATGGAATATCTCTCCTTTCATTTGTTGGTTGGGACATCCTTTATATTTTATTTTGCTAGAACTACCTGAACATTTGCAACTGATTCTTCTTTATCTGATTCAGTTATTTTAATTAAAGTGTTCTTTAACCAATTCTCAATATAATTCCATGGTTATATCTTGTCTCACTTTAATATAAAATAATGAATTTTCAATGTATTTAAAATCCATAAAGAGTTGATGGAGGGCATCCTCAATATCATCGTTTGTGTTCACATAAAGGACCAACCAACTCTCTACCTTTTTCTCTGAATATTTGGTCAAGTTGTTGAGATTTTTTGTTAATGCAATCTTTAATGACTCCAAATTTTATTCCATTTGTTCCTTTGATAAGAGTATTGAATTCATAATTAAGTTTGGGTCCTCCACATCTTCAGTCGATCCAACTAGTTCTAACTCATTCAACTTTAAATATAATTCACCTTTTTTTACACTTGTGACATCACACTCTATTAACATTTCCTTTAAACTTTTGATTCTCTTGAGCTAACATGCCTTTAATTGTTTTACACAGATTGTCGAAGGAAAATAATCTTATTTCCTACAAAATTCATTAAGACCTGAAACTCTTGCACTAAAATTATAAATATCCCCTTTGTAAATTTATTCATCATTTTCAAGGTCTGCTTGAAGATATTGCCTGAAATGTGTCATTCTTGAGCCTAAAGAGACAAAGCTTATTTCCAATTCCCGGGTTTCAAGAATCAAGTACATCCTCTTTTGGATTTTTTCACTGACATATATTCTAATAGCAGAAAGCAAACTTGATGTTCCTTTTAATCTTGAGCTTGATTCTAGTCTTCCTTCAACAAAAGTCCTCAAGGGTTGTATGGTGGCAATGGGACTAGAAAACAGTGGTGGGGGCATTAAATCATTTTTTTATTCTCTAACTCTATCTTTAAGAATTACATTTTCATTCTCTATATCTCCAATTGACATTTTTAAAGCTTCTCCTCTAGTCTGATGGAATCCTTTGACCTTGGAGGGTGGAACCCCTTGAAAGTCAAATTTGGAATTCCATTTTTCTTGAATCTTCTTATTTTTTGATTTGATATTTTCAATAACTAACTTTCTTGAATTTTTATTGAATTTGGCATGATGTAAGGTAAGAGACTCCTCTTCAAATATGATTGGCTCTTGATTATCCAATTATCTTTCAATTTCTCTTCTTTATTGTAGCCTCTGTTCTTTGCCTGCAAATTATATGTCTTCAATGTTTACATCGAGTTCCATATCTTCTGGGACACTTCCATTTCCAAGTATGTATTCACTTTCTCCCTCTTTATTTGTGCATCTATTTCTCTTAATAGCAATTGGGAGCTTGTGTGGATTCTAAATATTTCCCTTAGGAGGTTTTTGTTCTCCTCTGTCATCAGAATTATCAATCGATGACTTTCTTTGTTCTTGAACTGAATTCTAGGGTTTTCCTTTGGGTAGGCCACTTTTTTGAAAAAAACAAATGGGGACCATGAACTTCTCTCATTTACAGCTCTTCCTCGATGCATGTGGTGATCAGTTGTAGTGATGATTGTCTCAATATATTCTCACAATTTTTCCATGGGTAACCCTTGAGGGTTTTGATTATACCTTATTCTTCTCCAAATAAGAATGTTTTGGAAAATGACTCACTATATCCTAATGATGTCATGTGTTTCATAAATGTCACATTAGGTTTGAAACCCTTAATTTCATTTTCTTTCTTCAAATTGAATAAAGAAAACTGAGTTGAGATTTCATCAAGAGGGGTAATTATTTTTACAGTTATTTCCCCAATTTTCCATGGTAATGGGATGAATTGTTTCTTCCTTTTCTCATTAAATAAGTGAGCCCAAAATTTGTATTGATTACATATCTCAACTATAAATATTTATCAGAAACATAGTATGGCATGTATGAATGTTTTTCATGTGAATAGTAGAGTCTGATAACACTAAAATTTTCCATGGCTTAAAAAATCCCTTTCCCCCCTAAAAATATGTAGCTTCCAAGGATAATATTGATGTATTGCGTCCATGAATTAGTATTTTGAAAGAATAGATAAAATCAGTATGCACTTCATAGAAGTGATATGTGGCCTTTTGTTTCCAAAGTGAGCGGTACCACATTTGCATAGGGTCAAATTTATAGTTAATCTTTTTACCCAAAGGCAAGCCATTGAATACATGACAGTTAGTCATGGAGAAAATCAAATAACATAACATAAAACCTTTTATTATTTTGGAAATTTCCCAATTGAAAATATAACTCACTTGAAATAATATTGGCCCAATCAAAGATGGCATTCTAATGAATTTGGAAATAAAGTATGTACAAAGTAAGGTTATGAACAGTAGTCTTAGATTCCTATCCAGTTATTCTAGCAAACAACCATGTCATTTCTAAGAAAGGTTTATTTAGTGAACATACCTAAATATTTGAGAGATATTTAGGAAAAATGGTAGGGTCTTCAAGGTAGTAAGGTATATACCTTAGGAACCCTCAATGACCTCGAAATTTTCTAAGTATGGAGGAACAATTGAAATGGAATATACAAGGATAATTATACGAGATTTATCACACTTGTGGGTCAACAAATGGCTCCAAATGTGCGATAGTAACCCCCTGTGGGTTGTTGAGAATCCAGAATCCATAGAAAAATAAATTGGACATTGGACAATGGAATCAATCGGGAAAGATAAAGATGAGAAAAACAAAATACTTAACAAGACTATACAAGAAAGGGAAAAAAATATATTCATGTTGTAATTGGGGAATTTTTAGGAGAAAATATTTTAAGGTGTTTCTCATTAACTAGAAATGTCTAATATATGAGTTTCATATATTTCAACACATACAAATTACACCCAAGATTGTTTTCAATCACATAAGTACCAATCCAAAGTTCTTCAAATTTTGTATGTAAAGATCATTTTTCTTTTTATTTGTTCCATAATAATACCAACTAATCTTTTTGGAAATATTTTGTAGATTCACTTTTATCAAAATATCTTTTTATTATTTTTTGTCTTTGACTCATGTTTTTCAATGCCTGGACTTGTTATTCTTCCAAATGTATCAATTGATAATACTTTCTTTAGAGGGGAGAAACTTGTTCGGTATCATCCTTGTTCATAGCATAAGTTAGAGCATTCAATTCCAAATGAATATGCATTTTTTCTTCCTTTCCATATACTAGAGTGTATGGTGGCAATCTTATACTATCCTTCGGGCTGAGTCTACTAACCCATAATGCATCAATCAATTTCATATGTCAATTTCTCTAATTTGCAACAATTTTCTTCTTGATAATCTGGATCAATGTTTTATTAGTAGATTCTACCAAACCAATCCCTTGGGGATAGTAATTTGATGATTTCCCCATAATGATACCATATTTCCCACATAATTTTGTAAATTTTAAACCAATGAAGATTGATCCATTATCAGTTATAAATTTTTCTAGAACTCCAAATCTTGAAAAAATATTGTCTTTGAGGAAAATGATCAATTATTCAAAATCAGTCTTTTTCAAAGCTATGGCTTCTTTACATTTTGTAAAATAATGAATTGCAGTGAGGATATATGAATGACCTTTTCTATATTTGGGATTTCTTGGTCCAATAACGTCCAAACCCCATTGTGTAAATGGTTCTTCAATTGTTATAGGTTGTAATGGCATTGTTGATTTCTTCATCTTACCTAAAAAATTCTGATAAGAGATACATTTTATAATCATTGAGTAGGAGTCTTTAAATATGGATGGAAAATAATAACCTACTCTCATGATTCTATGGGAATATGTTGTGGGTGCAAAGTGTCCTCCACAAATTCCTTCATGAAATTCTTGTAAAACTTTTTGAGCCTTCATGCAATCGATGCATCTCAATTAAATCCCATAAAAATTCCTCCAAAATAAAACTTCAACAACTAATACATATTGATCAGCCTTCATTTTTAGGGATCTTATTTATTGGAAGGCATTCCAATTGGGAACTACCCATACTTCAAATAAAATATTATGTCTTTATACTATTCAAATGCAAAGATGACCCTGATGAAATTGATATATCTTTATTTACTGCATCAATCCTTGTCATTAATCTACACAATCCTTGTCCCTTGACTACTATTAGAGGTTTGATTTCAATATCATACTCATGGATTTTAGCCAACCAATTTTCCCATTTTCCTTCTCTAAGTTGTTGATTATGCAACATCATTATTGGAGAGGTCATGACATAAGCTATGACATGAGATGACAAAATATGTTTTATGAAATGTGATACTTCTTTAACCAGAGAGAGGGCTTGTTTTTCTATTTATAAGTGTTTCAATTCATAATCATGCAATGTTTTTCTCATAAAATTGATTGGCAGTTCTTCTCCCTTTGAATTCCTTTGTGTCAATATGGAAGCAATAGTTTCTTATGAGGAAAATGAATATAGTATGAAATGTTTATAAAAGTTTTGGATGAGAAGGATTGGAGCAGTAGTAATTGCATGTTTTATTTTTGTAAATGTTGTTTGAATCTCTATAGTCCATTCAAATCTATAGCCTTTCTTCAACAATATGTTGATTGGATTTACAACTGTAGCTTAGTTCGAGACAAATATTTGTACAAAATTTATCTTTCCAAATAAGGATTGTACTCCTTTTTTAGATGTTGAAGGACTTAGATCATTAATGGATTTAATTATTTCAGGGTCTATACAGATGCCTTATTTACTCACTATATGACCCAAAAATTTTCCTTCTGATACTGCAAATAAATATTTCTTAAGATTCAATGATATGCCATACATTCTGCAATGTTCAAAGACTTGCCTAAGATGTTTTATATTATCTTCCCTTAGTTTTGAATGAATAGTTAGATCATCTTGATAATCTGCCATAAATTTCCCAATCAAATCTTTGAAGGCATGGTCCATTTCCCTTTGAAAATTCGCACGAACATTTTTCAACCCAAAAGGCATGCGAAGATAATCATAAGTCTCCCATGGTGCAATAAAGGAGGTCTTGGGTCTATCCACTTCAACAACAAGCACTTGGTTATATCCAGAAAAACCATTTAACATGGACATTAAAGTAGAATCAGTGACTTGTTGTAATAACATATCCATGTTAGAGACTAGGTAATTATCTTTAATACTTTCCCGGTTGAGATCTATGAATTCAACACAAATATGAATTTCTCCATTTTTTTTTTAAATACAACGGGATTTGAGAGACATTATGAATGTCTGATTGAAAAAATTATGCATGCCTTCTTCAATTTTTCCAACTCCATTTTTACTAAGGGCTTCAATTTGGGATTTATCATGCTTAATTTTTGCTTAATAGGGTTCAATCCCTCTTTGAGTGGTATAATGTGCTAAAAACCAGACTTGTCATATTCCTTCATATCATCATAATTCCAAGCAAAAATGTCATGAAATTATTTGAAAAGTGAAGTGTATTGAACATTTTATTCAATTGTACACATAGTACCAAGATTTAAATACTTTGGAGAATCAAGAGTACCAATGTTGATTTTTTGTGTCTCTTGAACCTTCCTAACATATGTCTCTTCTTTTGAATATGGGATTTTTGTTTGGTGATCTCTTGTAAAAAGATATTCCAAACTGACACATTCTTTAGAAAAAAAATGCAACACTCTGATCACCAAGCTCTTTGGAAAAATCTGTAGAGTTTTTGAGATATCTGTACATAAGATCTAGCTAACAATCAAATGTACATAGCTTGAAAATGGTGTGAAAGAGGACACAAAAATGGAGGAAATAATGAAAGAACTTATATTATTTTTATTCCACACTCAAAGAGTGAATAATTTACTATATATATAGTAACTAATGTGTGATGGTAATGGTCTAGAGAGATCTAGACACTCACTAGTAGACACTGGACTAAACTGCCACCTAGTCCTAGTTAATTTATCCATGCAATCATCAATCAAATGAGACACGTGTGGAAGTGAGAGAAACACATGAAATTGTTGGCGATAAAACTAAGTTTTCCATGCATG
>ML782376.1:339830-372743 GCA_009831015.1 Picea engelmannii | reverse complement strand
CTAGCGAGTCTTTCACTCTGTATTTTTACAGTCTCTGTACATTTCTTTGATTAATAGAAATCGTGTATTACTGTATATCTGTGTTTATGGTTGCATCTCTGATACATTTATGTTATATTATTGAATATCTGCAATATCTATGTACATTTATTTATTATATCTCCGCTCTCATTTCGTGCCGAAAATAATCCAGATCAAAGAGGGAAAACCTCATGGGAAAAACCCTCCCTCAAAATACAATGCATCAAAAGATTAAAAAAAAAAGGGCAGTTGTTAAGTAATTATGTCCTTCACTCCAAGGAGACCTTTCAAATGTGCAAGCTTATGCTCGGTGAATATTTTGTGGAAGAGGTAGATGTATGTATGGATATAATGAAGTAGATGCACCAGTGATATGCCCACATATATCCACCTTCTCTTATTTTAAATAAGAATATCCAAATCCATGTGAAGTTTGGATGAAACTTTGAAAATTGTGCGGTCGTTTCCGGAAAAATGTTGAAATTTTGTTGATTTTAAAATACTCATATGACGCAGCACACGCTCGCAAGCACGTCCTCTCACAGGATCTTTCCTTCTTCCTCAGCCCGAAGAACTCTAAGGCTCTTCTATTTCCCTATCGGGAAATCTACACCCACAACAATCTTCGTGCGATCCCCTCTTTGTACTCAGGAGATCGGAACTCGCGACTTCGCGGATCCAATGGTCGAGCGTAGGCCTCTCGAATCCCCAAGACCTGACAACCAGTCAACGCTAACCTTCTCCTATCGGGGTTTTCTCTATCATGATTTCGTCACTCGCGATATCAAATAACTCACTTTACCGACTCCCGACTCCCGATATGCCGAAACCCCAACACACGCGTGAGTTGACTATTCAACGGTCCTTCACCCCATCGGCATTTCGGACTTTGCGGTATCGCGAATCCTGATGTAATTATTTCAAAACTTCTCATTGTGAAATCCCGATAAGACATGCCACCTGTCCACCTACCGACTCCGCTGTGGCCCCACACTAACTTTTGACTGTCGGGATATCGTGTGTCGTGATTTTGCGATTCCTGCTGCAATGGTTATGGGACTTCAAACCATGAAAACCCAATACACGATTCCACGTACAAATCCGACGGTCCTTGTGACTTGGATCAACAAATCCTACCCCTCCTGAGCTTTAAACCTCTCGGGAATACCTGCAGTATCTCCCCTTCACCTCTGCTAGATTCAACGGTTCGCGGGATATCACGAATCCTCCTTGGAGAATTCCAACCATCCATCTGTCCTTGACGATTTCTACAAATGACCAAGTGTTCCTCCGCGGAACTCGTCCACCTGCTTGTAAACTTGTGACGCCTTCTCGAATATTCGAGTCGCAGCTTCTCTGCGCTGTCCTTCAACAAAATCGAAAGCCTTATCCTCCCTGAGCTTCCTTGTAACTCTGAGCCTTCGAAAAGGCTCTTGCGTGCACTCCTTGCGGCAACCTTCAAACACTTCAAGTGCTTGAATCCTTTCGACTCTGCGCCCACCAGCAGCAGCAGTCTTTAGACACTTCAATCAGGTTCGTAACCCTGAACTTCACCTGGCCCGCACACTCTTTGCACGGCTCCTGTGCCCAACTGCACCTTTGGGATGAATGAGAACAAAAGCTATCTCTATCTGAACCCTCTGCCAACACACTCCTTGTGGACACTTCAACTTCACTCCTTGCAGGAATTCTTACAAAGATAGAGAAACAATTGAAACTTATTCCTTCTTCCTCTCAGACTTCAATTCAAACATTAAATCATATACACTGCATATAAAGCAAATGTATAACAGGAAGCAAACATTCATGAGCACATCATTTAGCATCAATACACAGAGAACAACACAAACCATGAATTTGAATCAACCTCTTCTATTAATCCAAATATTTGTACATGGGTGTTCTTACACAGCTCTCTGCATGCTTTTGCTCTCTTCAACAATGTTGCTTCAATAATGTTACAATGCACAATGAGGGTGTCTATATCTTGTTTCCCTCTTGTGCTCTAAAACAGTCTATTCTAGAATTAAATTCTATCTACCTGCATTAACTACTTTAAATGCCTCCTACCTACTAAGGACGAGAGCAATCCTCTCAAGGTTCGTTTACATTATACAAGTTCACTTCATTAAATTGTTACATTTAAGACTGCGCAACAACTTCCAAGGTGATTTCAAAATTTGTGTTGGTGCTCGTCCAGCTGTCTTCTGCTTCCGCGCTGGCTCGCTTGATGTGGGAGATTCTCCTGCATCATCATAACTTCACTTCCCAGACTATATTTTGGACGATTTATTTTTTTGAGTCACTAGTTACCACTAGATTTTCTACTCTTATCTGGAGAGAAAGAATCATTCCTTGGATCAATGCTTCATATTCTTCTTCATTATTGGTACATGGGAATTATAATCTGATAGCATGTGGATATATACCATATTGAGGACTTTTAAAAACAATTCCAACTCCATTTCTAGATTTAGAATAGGCGCCATCAAATGACATTTCACATAAACCTTGAAAAGAATCTTATTCATCTTGCTTAAGAGGGCTTATCTGTTCTGTACTGAAAAAAGCATAATTTCCAATTCTAGCATCAATATAATTTTGATTTACTTCATTCTCTCTCTTCTTGAATTCTCTTTCTTATTGAATGATATAGGATTTATATTTTATCAAGGAACCTTGACAATTGTACAATATTTATTAGGAAGCATCATGCAACTTCCATCATTCATAATATATGCTCCATTTAGTGAACACCAATCCCTTCCTAATACAACCCCATATGTTGGAGGCAAATCTACAACTATGATAGTGAAAAATGTTGTAATATAAGGGGCTGCACTTATTCATGCACAAAAGTATTTGATTTCACCATATATTGGGACTTTTCTTGAATCAATGGCATAAATGCTTTCTTCAGTCCTATAGTATTTTGTGCATCCCATTGCAAGTGCTTCCATCACTGATAGTGGCATGATGTTTTTAGTGGCTCCACTATCAAAAAAACAATTATGTAATGTGAAATCATCATTTTCTATGGACATATAAAATGGTGGGACTTTACCCCTTGGCCTTACTGACAAAACATTCTATTGTTGCTTTGTATTCATGACAAAAGATTTTATTCTTGTATTTTTATCATCTAAATTATTCAAAACATTTTCTCTTTGTTGAGGTATATCTACCACCTCCATGAAGGGTAAGGTAATTATGAGCTTGTATAGCTCATCAACTGGATTATAATTCATTTGTAGTGGAGTCTTTGTTTGATTAACAATTGTTTCTTGTTTTGTTGGTTCTAAATATTGACTTTTTCCTTTTCTTTTTCACGTGCTTCCCTTGTGTTGAACTTATTTATTTGTTCTCTGGTCTAGACAACATTATCTTGTGAATAGTTAGGATCGTCTTGTTCCTCAAAAATGTAAAAAGATGATGTACCTTCATCCATTTGTACCGATTCTAAAACTTCATCTTGGCTAACCTCTAATCCTTGATTAAAATTTTCAAAATTTTATTCTTCTACAATTTCTTCTAGTACGACAACATTTGAATTTGGAACTCTGAGTGCTCTTGGTCTGTGTTCTTCGACTCTTTATTTTCTTATTCTTTGATCTTTTACTGGAACTCTTATGTTTTAATTTGGCATTTCAATATTTTTATCTCTTTTAAGTCTAGTAATCTTGTTTTTCATTTGTCTAATTTTTCTACTCATTTGAGCGATCTCTATCTTTTGTCTTGCTTCCTGGGAAGCTACTAGATCATTTATGACATTAGGGAGAACCCCCTAAATAATCCCTCCACCGTTTTCTTTATTTTCAATCTTTCTTGAAGTAGATGGTCCTTGAGGTGATATGGACATAGTATTCATTTGTATTTGTACTTTTCCAAGCATGACCTTGGGATGGGAATTTGTATCCAACGTAAACTCTTCCATTTTTGTTGCCTTATGAATTTTTGCACGTAGATAATTTATTTGTGAAGCACTAATTGCATAATTCACATTCGAAGGCATAGAATTCTTATAACATCCAAATATGACATGATCATTTGGATGTTGTTCTTATGGGATTTGATTCAGAGTCTTAAATAATCACAAGTTAAAATCTTTGATTTGTTATCCTTTATTGCGATGGATTTGAGTAAGCAGAGTATGATATGCAATGGGGGGTGCAGACATATTCATGAACATATTTTACAAATCATCAAATGATCCAATTGACTGAGATGGGAGAGAAAGATACCATTCATAATTTGGACCTATCAAGGTTTGCAAAAAGACTATGACTATCACATCATCATGTTCAATCAAATTTATATCACAAACACTTAGAAATTGATCCATGTGTCTCTTTGGATAGATGATTCCATCACCTGAAAAGACTAGTAAAACTCCTTGAGGGGGGGTTAGTAATGTATGTTGTTCTCCACATAGTTTAGGTGGGTTGGACCTGGCCCTTTTTCTTGGAACTCTTTTTTTGTCATTCATTTCTCTTACTTCATTTGGAATATCATTGCTTTCTTCTCAATCACCCATTATTGGGGTTTTAGTCATTTCTTATTTGAAACTTTCACCAACTTCATGAAGATGAAGTTTCTTTCTCTTACTTCTTGTTAGTGAACGTTTATAAGGTTCTAGGTTTTCTTTCATTCACAATTGTCTTCTTTGCCTCAATGTTATCTCTATTTCTTCCTCATGAGAAAGGTTTTCCCAAGATATTTCAAGATCTTCTCAACATTTTGTTGTGGTTAACACCAAATCATATAGTTGGTGTAGAATACTTCCCTGATTTATGAGTCCAAATTGTGACTGAGGTTGATTCAGTTCTAGTTAAGTCATTAAAAATTCTCAATTTGTGAAACCAGCCTTTTGTTCTTCTCAGTATGGTCTCCAAAAATGTTGATGTTCATATTGTTCAATATCTCAACAACAACCTCACGAGGATAAATCACCTTGAATTTTTAAAGAGGTGGTATTCCTCTGTTATTGCTTAAAATGAATTATGAAAATATAGTTTAAAATATATAAAAAGCATATTCACAAAAGAAAGGTTCCTGAGAAAAGGACCAGGAACTTATTCAAAAACAAAAATATGATATATTTAAAGTATTAGATAGAAGTAAAGAAAACATAATATAATTCAAAAACAAAAATATGATATATTTACAGTATTATATAGAAGTAAAGAAAACATAATATAATTCAAAAACAAAAATATGATATATTTACAGTATTATATAGAAGTAAAGAAAACATAATATAATATTAACATATTCCTCACATCCATCACAACATAAGCAATATTTGATCATATCATAAGACAGAAAATATATAAGAACACAATGCAAAGAACTTTAAATGAGTATCACATTTAAAACTCAAAGAGAATATGATAGGAACACTCCAAAAATATCATGCTTAGAAATTCAAAAGTATGAGAATTCATTAAATTTGTGCCCCAATATAGTTCTCTAGGGAGTTCAAAAAATATTTTTTTGGTTTTACAATGAAATGTAAAATTAAAATTAAAGCATTCTTCCAAATAGACTAGGATGGGGTTCCCATGGACATTTAAAAGATATACCTGGATCTGAAAGAAAAAGAGGAAAATGATTAAAAATCGGCTATGAGTTTTCAGACAATGAAAAGACACAACTAGAATATTTCTAAGCGATAAGTATAAAAGATGGGGAATTATGAAAGATGATCGCTTAACTTACTATTATGGAATCTTTCTCCTTTCATTTCCTAGATGGGATGTCCTTTATATTTTGTTTTGTTGGAACTACCTGATCGGTTGCAACTTATTCTTCATTATCTGATTCAGTTATTTTAATTAAAGCGCTCTTTAACCAATTCTCAATATAGTCCCTCATTGGTGCCACAATTATTTCGTGACTCACTTTAATATCAAATAATGAATTTTCAATATCTTTAAAATACATCGAGAGTTGATGGAGTGTATCCTCAATATCATCATTTTGGTTCACATAATGAACCAAACAAAACTCTACCTCTGTCTCTGAAAATTCGATCAAGTTGTTGAACTTTTCTACTAATGCAATCTTTAACGAGTCCAACTTTTCTTCCATTTGTTCCTTTAATAAGAGCATTGAATTCATAATTAAGTGTGGGTCATCCACATCTTCATTCAATCTGGATAGTTCTAACTCAATCAAATTTAAATATAATTCACCTCTTTTTACACTTATGACATCACACTCACTTAACATTTTCTTTAAACTTTTTATTCTATTGAGCCAACATGCCTTTAATTGTTTTACCCCGATTGTTGAAGGCAAGTCCTCTTCTTTTCTCTGAAATTCACTAAGACCTAAAACTCTTGCACTAAAAGTAGAAATATCCCCTTTGTAAAATTCTTCATCATTTTCAAGTTTTTCTTGAACATACTACATGAAATGTGTCATTCTCAAGCCTAAAGAGACAAATCTTGTTGCCAATTCCCAGGTTTCAAGAATCAAGGACATTCTCTTTTGGATGTTTTCACCAACATATCTCCTGATAGAAACAAGAAAACTTGATCTTCCATTTAATATTGAGCTTGATTATGGTCTTCCTTGAATATTCCTCAAGGGATGTATGGTGGTAATGGGACTCACAAACAGTGGTGAGGGAATTAAAGAATTTTCCAATTCTCTAACTCTATCTTTAAGAATTGCATTTTCATTCTCTATATCTCCAATTGAAATTTGTAAATCTTCTCTTGTGGCCTCATGGAATTCTATGACCTTAGAGGGTGGAACCCCTTGAAAGTCAAATTATGAATTCCATTTTTATTGAATCTTCTTATTTTCTGAATTGATCTTTTCAATAACTAAATTTCTTGATTTTTTATTGAATGTGGCATAATGCAGGGTGAGACACTCCTCTTCAAATATGATTGGTTATTGAGTATCCAATTCTCTTGTAATTATTTTTCTTTCATGTAGCCTTTGTTCTTCATCTACAAATTCTATTTCTTCAATGTTTGCATCGAGTTCCATATCTTCCATGACACTTTCATTCCCAGGTATGTCTTCACTTTCTCCCTCTTTATTTGTGCCTCTCTTCCTCTTACTAGCAATTGAGATTTTGTGTGGCTTCTCAATATTTCCCTTAGGAGGGTTTTGTTCTCCTCCGTCATAAAAATTATCAATCAAGGACTTTCTTTGTTCTTGAACTGAATTCTAGGGTTTTCCTTTGGGTAGGACGCTTTTTTTAGAAATATTTGGGGACTGTGAACTTCTATCATTTACAACTCTTCATCATTGTTTGTGTTGACCAGTTGTATTGATGGATGTCTCAAGATATTATTGCAATTTTCTCATAAATAACATTTGAGGGTTTTGAATATCACCTTCTTCTTTTCCAAATAATAATGATTTGGCAAATGACACGCTATATCATATATATGTCATGTGTGTCATAAATAACCGATTAGTGTTGAAACACTCAATTTAATTTTCTTTCTTGAGATTGAATCAATCAAACTGAGTTGAGATTTCATCAACATGGGTAATGTGTTTTACAATTATTTCTCCAATTTTCCATGGCAATGGGATGAACTATTTCTTCCTTTTCTCATTAAAGAAATCAGACCAAAATTTATATTGTTTACATATCTCAACTATAAATATTTTATCAGAATCACAGTATGGCAGTAATGAAGGTTTCTCATGCAAACAGTAGAGTTTGATAACACTAAAATTCTCCATGGCTTCAAAACTTCCTTTCCCACCTAAGAAATATGTGGCTTCCAAAGATAATGTCGATGTACTAGGTCCATGATTTAACCTTTTGAAAGAAGAGCTAAAATCATTATGCACTTCATAGAAGTGATATGCGACCTTTGTTTTCCAAAGTGTGGGGTACCACATTTGCACAGGGTCAAATTTACACTTAATATTTTTAGCCAAAGGCAAGCAATTGAATATGTGATAGTAAGTCATGGAGAAAATAAAATTTGACACATAAAACCTTTTATTCTTTTGGAAATTTCCCAACTGAAAAGATAACTCACTTGAAATAAACCTGGCTTAGTCGAAGATGATGTTCTAATGAATTGAGAAATCAAGTATGTACAAATAAATCTTAGGAAATGTAGTCGTAGATTCATGTCCAATAATTCTAGAAAACAAGCATGTCATTTCTCGATATGGTTTCTTTAGTGAACATACCTCAATATTTGAGAGGTCTTCAGGAAAAGTTGTAGTGTATTCAAGGTAGTCTTGTAAAATTTTGAATCCTCCTTTATTTGTCTTCAAGAAGTCTTCATCTTCGACACTCTTAAAAATCATCATGAGCTCAAGGAGCTTGAACATCCTTTTAAAAGTTCAGGGAGATAAAGAGATGGGAAATTGCCCCTATAACTGAATAATTCTTCATTCCTTATCAAACTTTTCAATACACCATGAAATTAATTCCTTGAAATCATAAAATGTTGTAACACAACCTACCGATGCAATTCTTGATGTCCAAATCATGTTCAAATTCTTTTTTGAGGGTGGTAATGTAGAATAATACATGTAGGCATGTGACCATTGAAATCTTTGGTCTTCTCATCCCAAAATATTGATAGTATCCTTACAGAATTTTTCTTTTCTTTGAGTTGTCATATTGTTCCAAGGTGATGGACTTAATGAACAATTTAAAAAAAAAAATTGGTATTATCGAAATACACTTGTTTTCTTTAACACGTTCTGGGGCTCTTAACTCAAGGATTTTTAATGATAACTAGTATTAAAATTTA
The DNA here is from genome assembly GCA_009831015.1 of Picea engelmannii. Taxonomy (NCBI): domain Eukaryota; kingdom Viridiplantae; phylum Streptophyta; class Pinopsida; order Pinales; family Pinaceae; genus Picea; species Picea engelmannii. The sequence goes on along the minus strand of ML782376.1, from coordinate 363,975 downwards.
TGGGAAGTTGTCTCAAGAAATTTTCCATTAATAAAGGTATTAACATTTATACAATGGTGGTCATTTCCAAAAAGTGTAATTTAATGCATTTTGGGAAACATGAAAACATGGGACGTGAAGTGTCACAAGGTAATGGACGATTGGGAGAGTGGAAAAGCAGAAAAATGGATGATCAATGTAAGCAGGGATTAGGATAGCGGGATGATTGAATGAAAGGATGACTAGAGGATTGGGACTAGAGGATTAGCGTACAAGTGAAACAATGAACAATCGAGACAATGGACAAGCAGGACAACGAGAGAATCAGGATAGTTATCTTACACCCATGAGTGAACATCCTCTTCCAAAAATATTCAAAGTGTAGGTGCATAATGATGGTCGTGGAAATTAAGTGAGTAATATGTGCGTTGTGAAAGTTAGGTGTAGTAAGGTAAGTATGTTATGAACCATAATAAATCCATAGGGGGTTGAATCTAAAAGGGAGGGGACCATAATTTTGAGACTAAACAAAAGAGAAATAAGTTTGTGATCTAAATCTCTAAAAGGAATAATTCTTGAGATTATTTCAACATCATTAAACATAAGGTTTATATGGATTAAAAATCGATTTAATCTAGATGAGATGTGTCTTGGTCCAACCCTCCTATTTGACCAAGTGTATTTCCATTTCTCCCACTTAACATCCATTAGATCACAATCTAAGATCAAATATTCTACATTCTCTCTTTATTGGTCTTGGATAATGCTTCCCCCCCATTTATCATCTTGTGACAAGACTATATTGAAGTCACCTGTTAGAATACTTCTTTCTCTATGAATAGAATATTTCATATCTGTTAAATATTTACAACACTCTAGTTTCTCCCTATAATGTATTGGAGAATATATATTGAAAATAACTAGAAGATATCATGAACTTCTAAAGACTAACTTTAGGAAGATTCAATTTTGGTTGGATTTGGATTGAACTAAGTCAAAGAGAGTCAAGTTCCATAGGGTGTATACTCCCCTTGAATCCCCCCTTGGGTTTATCACTTGTTACGAGGAAAATATCTATATGGAATGGGGTAAACCACAATAGATGGAAATGACTGCAGAAATCAACTCTAATCTCAAGTATTCTATATAAACAAATATGCTAACAAGACAAGATAAAGATCCTACCTCATCCAGACATTCGACGAAATCCACCTTTGAGCACTTGGCCCAAAGAAATACATCTGCAACTTGTCCTCAACAACCAAGAAACGCAAGCATATGGTGATAATATATAAAGTTAGCACATTCAATAGCATAATCCATCAATATTCATAACAAATATGCCCATGGAATAACAATTCAAATATTTTCAAGACATTAATTGGACAAGAAAAGAGTATTTCTATTAAAATGTAATCAGTAGAAGTGTATGAATTGCATACTTTTGTGTTGGCACGGTTCGGAACTGAGAAACTAAGTCCCTTCCAGCTGGGCCTCCACCACTTCAATCCTCCACAAAAGGCAAGCTCATATAAGAGAGACAATTAGGTTCTCAATCAAGTAGGGAAGAGCTTGGGGGATGAACAATGTGTTCAGACTTAAAAGGATAAAGGGATGCAGACTCAATATGAAGTGAATAATTTATCCAGAGTAGCTTTGCTCTCAAAGTTGAATTATTCTCCTTCTTTCTACAGCTTGGATATGGCCCATTTATAGCCTTCAAATGGAACTAAAGGGTCGATTCGAAATGTTTCAAGTATATGAAAGGTCGGGGATCATGGATATCATGACATGACATGGAAACCCGACACCATTTTTTTAATTTTGGGCACAAAACCCGATGTACGGGGGTTGTAATGGTGCAACCTATGTATACGTATGTTGTATAGCTTTTAGGGCACATATATGTGGAAAAATATTATTTTTATCTCTGGGCACTACAAAAAGGGACTTCAAGTCAGCATAGGGAAATGGAAAAGGCCTTCTGAGAAAATTTTCATAGGGTGAGGCAAATATTGCTATAACATCACTATTCCTCGGCTATGTTTCCAAATTTTGCTATCAATTTCTAATATTTCACCATCCTCTATCTTTGTCTCCTAGATGAGCAAGATGGATGGTTTTTCCATTTTGAAGTTGGATCCTTTAAGGATTCAACTTTGAATTTTATTTCCATCCCCCCTATTATTCCAAGGTAATTTTCATTATTTCAAACTTGTGGGTTTAGTTTTGCTACCTAAGAGAATCTCTAACAACACTTGATTTCCAGGAATTTCAAGAGAACATATTTTTACTCCCTTTCCTAGAGAACTTTCTATAGAGGTATAGATCCCAAAAATGTTCTCTTTATTGGCCATTTCCTTTATTTTTCTTTTTCTAATCTTATCCCCAACTTCTTAGGTAGACATTCCTCCTTTAGATCTTTGTATTATTGTAAATGGAGTATTTTTTCCTAGTAACAATTCCACTAGGTTGTGAGATTTTTTTCTCTATAGATATCTCAACTTATTCAAACACTTCCATGGTAGGGTTTCTCAAAGGGGAAATAAACAATTCTACTTGTTAATTTGCATAGATTGATGATCTAGATTTATGAGAGGAACTAAATGAAACCACAGATTTATAATATTAACATAGAGACATAGTGAAAAATAACAAAGATACATTAAAACTTGACTTCTATTAAATAAGAAATATGTTGAAAACTGTAAAATGCAGATTGAAAACAAGCTTGCAAGAATGGTGGCAACATATCTCTGAGAAGAGATGTGACGGCTACGCTCATTCGCAAGAATATGAGCATAATGAAGCTATAAATTCCTTTTTACAATAAATATGAATTCCAAAACCCTATACATCCAAAACCCTAACCCTACGAGATGAAGCACCAAAAGTCGTGTGGGCCCCGTTGGGGTAAGTTAGTACATCAACTTCTCAAGGTCGTAATTTTTGCATACGATATTTGTTTAGGGCACATGATAGCTAGTTAGAAAGGTATTGATGAGGAGATTCATTTATGGGGATCAATCAAAGCCGTCGTCTATAATTGATGTGCCCGATCATGAAAAATCATCGTTTAGGCCCTCAAAATGGTCCCGAAAGTTCAGGAACTGAAAAACTGCTAAAAATAATAAGTTGCCAAAAAAAAGTTTTGATCCAATTAGAAAAGGTGGGTGGCCATAGAGATCCTACTAGATAAATCCTACCCCCTTAGGAAGAAATGGTCTCCATTGCATTGAGTTCCCCCATCAGATGAGGAAATTTATGTTAAATTTGGCCCGGAGTGAGCCACTTGCCTTGGTGGAAGAGTTTCCCTGCTTTGACAACCCGATAAAGTTGGATCCTCTCTTGGTGAGTTCCCTTGACCTATTTTTCCATGATATGATCAGTGGATGCATGTTCCATGGATTCAGGGTTGATTTCTGATGGTTTCAATTGCTCTTCTATCTCTGAGGTGTCCAATAATGGTGGAAAATAAGGCCGAAGGAGGTTCACATTGAACACTAGGTACAATCCAAGGAAGGGGGGAAGGTTGAGATCAAAATAATTGTCACCCATAGCCTTTGTGATGGTGTAGAGTCCATAATAGAGTGTATGAAGCTTTTTATGAGGCCCTGTAAGGTGTTCTTTTTGCAAGCACAACCAAACTTTGTCTCCCACTTGAAACTGGTGTGGCACTCAATGTTGATCATGGCACTACTTCTACTTGGAATTGGACTTCTGTAAAATATCCTGAACCAGTTGGGAGATGTGTTGGATCCGCTCAATGAATTAGGTGTCTTTTTCAGCTCCATTTGGATCATGCAATGAGTCTTCGTGGGTGGCCTCAAGGGGAAGTGCAACATCCATGGGACCGAATGGTTGAAATCCCAACCCCACCTGAAAGGTGTTGTGATCGATTGAGCTATGTATGGATATGTTGTAGTTGTGATGAACATAGGGAAGACTCTCATCCCAAGTGCAAGGGTGCTTGGAATTTTACATGTGCAGGATGTGCATGATCATCCGGTTGACGACCTCGGTTTGGCCATCCATTTGGGGGTGGAAGGCAATGGACTTGGTGATCTTGGTGTCCAGCAGTGACCAGAGGCTCGAAGATCTTTGTTGATTAACTGGTTATCCTGATATAAGATAATGGTTTGTGGGATCCCAAAGTGTCGCCACACTCATTCAAAGAAGATCGTCGTAATGGCTTCCGCTATGATTCTCTTCTTGCAGGCGGCCAGAATCGCCATCTTGGAAAAAAAATCAACAACCACAAAAACACAGTCATTTCTTCGCTTGGTGGGAGAAAGGCCCAACATGTAGTCCATTGATATGGATTCCTAGGGCMTGTYAGGAGTACACAGAGGAGTGTACAGGCCTTGTTTCTTAGTGGTCGGTTTGGAAATAACACAGGAAGTGCAAGATCAGATACACTTGTTGACATCTTGTCGAAGTTTCGGCTAGTAGAAATGTCATTGTAGCACTRCCACTATATTTTCCACGTCGAAGTTTYCTACCACTTTACTATAGTGGGATTCCCAATGCAAATTTGCTCACTCGCTTATGGAATGCGGAGATAGCCCAGATGGCACAGCAGCCCATCCTGAAGATGGAAATTAGTGACAGTTGTGTTTGCACCCAACATCTAGTAGGTGTTGGCAAATTCAATATCTGTCTCATAGAGGTGGGGTCATCCAGAGATCTCATGGCCGAGAGAATCAAGCACTGTGGTGAGTGTCACGACTAGAGGTCGGTTGAGGCAATCATAGACTCGGTTGGTACTTCTTGTTTTATACTTGATGTTGAGGTGGAGTTGTTGGAAATATGTGGACCACTTCTGATGGTGGTCATTATACAATTTTCCTTGTGTCTGCATGAACTGCAATGACTTATGATCAGTGTGGATGATTGTCTCCTTCCTGAGAATGTAATTCCTCCACTAGAGGAAGTCTTTCACATTGGATTACATTTCTTTGTCATAATTAGGGTACATATGGATGACATATGACAGTGTGTCACTATGATAGGAGAGAGGGTGGTCATGCTAAGTGATGATTGCGCCCACAGCATAGTCTGAAGAATATTTCTCGATCTCAAAGGGTTGTTGCAGGATAGGTAATGAAATTAATGGGGCAGAGCACAAAAGCTACTTCAGATCATAGAACATTTTTTGTTGGGACAGGCCCCGCACAAAATTTTCCTTACCACCACCCCTGGTTATTTGGTTGAGGGCCCATGCAATATGGGAGAATCCCAACATGAACCTGCGATAGAAATTGGCAAGGCCCAAGAAGCTATGAATCTCAATGAGCATGGTTGGGGCTGGCTAGTCATGGATGACTTGGATATTGGTTGGATCAACATGAAAACCATGTGCATAAACAATGTATCCTAGGTAATGGAATCTCTCTATGCCGAAGGAGAATTTTTCCAAGTTAGCATCTAGCTTTTGTTGTTACAGAGTGTGCAAAACCTGTTAAATATGCTACAAGTGTTCTACCATAGTCTTGTTGTAGACGAGAATGTCATCCAGCTACACCACCACAAAATAATTAGTGAAAGGTCGCAAGATATCATACATCATCCTCATGAAATTTGCAGGGGAATTTTTCAAACCAAAGGGCATGACCAACCATTCAAAAAGACCTTATTTTGACTTGAAGGAAGTTTTATATACATCTGTCTTTTCTATTGGGACCTGATGGTAGTAAGAATTCGGATAAATCTTACAAAAGTATTTTCCCCCCTTGATCTGATCAAGGAGATCGTCGATTCGGGGAATCATGTACCAGTTCCTGACTGTGATTTTATTTAGGTCCTAGTAATCAATGCAGAGTCACCAAGTCTTGTCTTTCTTCTGCACCAGCATGATTGTGCTTCCACAAGGTAATGAGTTGGGTCAGATGTGCCCCTTGTGGAGAAGTTCTTGGATATGATGCTTGATCTCCTCATTTTCTAGTAGAGAGAAGTGATAGACTATACCATTGGGTAGCGGTGCATCAGGGGTCAGATCGATGGGATGTTTGACCTGACAGTGCAGAGGTACCTCAATAGGTGATGAGAAGATTTATTTGTATTCTTTCACGACCTTATCCACTTTATTCTACTACATGGAGAGGTTGGTCACAGAGGGCATGGATGTGGTTGAAACCTTTCACTCACTCTAAGAGAGAATCATGAAGAAGACAAACTTCTTGATTTGATAAAATACCTTCCTACATTGCTTGGCAAAGATCAAGGAAATAGCACTAGGTGGGACTACCTCAAGTACCCTGTACAATTTCCTGTTCAAAGTAATAATAACACTATGAAGCCTAGACTCATATACAACATGACATTTTCATAAATAAGGTTGGCCCAAAATAACATCACAAACTTTAAGGGGAGAAACATCACACAATACATCATCTTTGAATGGCTTGATGTCGAACGATAGGCGGCATTGTTGGATGACGTGAAGATCGCTTCCCTGACGGAGCCATTCGATGGTGTAGGGTTGCAAGTGTGGTGTTTTTAGCAGGGATAGCCACTTGATGACCTATATTGAGATGATTTTCTTCTATATATCGCTATCAACAATGAAGTGTAGTGAAGTTCCTTTCACCCACATTTGTGAATGAAAGAGGCGCTCACCTTCCTCTGGCTCATTAGGCTCACCGAGTTCGATCTTGGTGGTAGCAATGGCGGCACTGGGTTCCAAGTCAATGATCCATCTCCCATTTTCTAGTTCTAACTCAAATTCAGAACCCACATCTGATTCAGAGGCTTTTACCTTAGCCACCAATGACTACCTTGAGTGGAAATCAATAGTGTTATGCCAAGGGATCTTATGGAAGCCACACCACTTCCCAGTATCTTTCTTTGTCTTCCCATTGTCCTTCTTTACTTGTGGCTTTAACTGGTTGTCCTGAGGTTTCCCATATTTGCTCTATCCTTTGTTCTGTGGGTTGGGGATTCCCTTGCCCTGCTTTTGTTGTGAGGGGTTCCGAGACCCAAACTGTCACATCTTTTGTTTCAGCTTTTGCTTGATTCGACGACATATTGATAGGTTGTGCCCAAGGATGATATGTCTAAAAAATCCATTTCTTTATGAATGTATCTATGCAGACTGCCACAGTACTTGAGCACCATATGTCGTTTAGAATATTTGATACCCAGCATGGTGCACAAGGTATGGAAGACATTAGTGATCTCTGGCACTATTTGGTCTCTTTCCTGTTGCAGTGTTGTCCATCTTGTATACAAGTCATCATAACTTACAATAGGGTATTATTGTTCCTTAATAGCATCCTTGAAGGAACCCTAAGTGGGTGCAACTGCAAATAATGTGGATCCCTCTATTTCCTTTTTCTGACAGAAAGTCTCCCACCAATCTTTGGCATGGGGGACATCCTTAAGAAGCATGAATGTAATATTTTCTCTATTGAAAAAGCTGTGGATAGAAAAATACCCTTCTAGAAGGTTTAACCATTTATTGACGACATCTGCATCTATTTGACCTTCAAATATAGGAATATCAAAATTGTTTTGTACCTTGAAGGGGGTGGCGCCTCTACTTGAGGTGGATGCGTCACTTGTCGGCAGTCATCAAAGGATTTGTGAAAAGTTGTCCATCATCTCGTTCCTTTGTCTCTCAAGGGATTCCTCAAGAAACATTTTGAAAGGATCTCATGTCTTGTCATATTTCTTTTCGCCAGCCATGGATGGTTTCTTAGGTGTGAAAGAGAAGTTGTCCTCAAGAGAAACAATCCTGAGACCCAACTATCTATACCCTAACTGCGTCTGGGACATGCATAAAAAAAAAAGACAAGGAGCATACTGCTCGGATACCACTGATTTGGATTTATGAGTGGAATGAAATGAAACCACAGATTTATAACATTTTTTTTAAACACAGAGACACAGTGAACAATAACAAAGATACAATAAAACTTGACTTCTATTAAATAAGAAATATGCTGAAAACTATAAAATGCAGGCTGAAAACAAGTTTGCTATAATGGTGGCAACTTATCTTTGAGAAGAGATTTGACGACTACGCTCATTCACAAGAAGATGGGTACAATGAGGCTTTGAAGGCCTTTTTACAATAAATATGAATGCCAAAACCCTATACATCCCAAAACCTAACACTAGGAGATAAAGCGCCAAAAGTCATGTGGGCCCTGTTATCGCGCAATTTGTACTTGTCCCAAAGGGAAAGGATAAGGGAGGAAAATTGGCGTAACATGAGGTTATCCTATCATTTTCACCTTAATAAGATACCTCTTTCTATTTAGGGTTGGTAGCCCAGGGGAGACGTCCCCGGTGACCTGGGGGTTTGAGAAGGCAAAGGTTAAAGTGTCTATAAAGGTATCCCCTCTCACAAGTCACACTGATCAGAAAGTCCCAAGGTTTTAACCAATGAAGCAGTGATGTGTTTAGATGTACCTGCCCAGAACAAAGCAATAAGAAAACAATATATTTTGCAAGTACAAATTTGATGTTAGTGCTTCATAAACCTTGGACTAGTCAATAAAAGCAATAATTTGATACTAGATGAAGCAAATAGAATTTCATAACAACAGTGTTTACAAGATAATAGCTTCACAATAAATGCCTTAAAAGAGCTTCACAATGACCAAAAATAATAACTCAATAATAGCAATGTGCTAGCAGTTGTCAAAAGATAATTAGGCAATGTATAAATCAACTTTGCAATTTCTTTTAAGTGATTTTATTGCTGCAATAAATGGATGTAGCTTACTTTTGTAACAGCAGCAAGTAGGTTAGTAAATTAGTCTACTCTAGGGTTAGGAAGAGTTAGTAGATAGTTTGAGGTAAAAGTTTTAAGAGTTGTTTTCATTAATCAATCAATTTCAATATCTAAATCAATGCTTTTTTAGGGCTAATGGAGACACTTTGCAGCAACAAACTTGAAGGAACAAATGATAATGTGAGAGCTAGAGACAAGAAGGTCAATGATTGAGGTGTTGGTAACCCAAGGCCTCAATCACTAAACCCTAGGAGGAAAATGGCCACTAGGAAGTAGGTAACCCTAGGCCCTAGCGGTTTTCCTCCTTCTTTAGCTCAAGGACGAAGTAAATGATGGCTTGATGAAGCAAGTGATGCTAGGGTGATGCAATGGAAAGGCTCTAGAACAATGCTTCAAGAGTTAGGGTGTCTAGCATAATCTAGTAGGTGAAAAAATTGTTAAGGCAAGAACAATAACATGTGCTTTGACCTCCTAGGGTTTTAAGCTAGCAATTTCATAATATTGGAAGAAATGCAAAGTAAAAGTACCATAACCATTCAAAATGAAGAAGAATTGAATAAATTTACTTAAATTCACCAAGAATAATCTAGCAATAGGCCTAGTTGAAGATTTTCCACCAAGAAAAATGCCAAAATACACCAAAACTAGCCTCATTCAAGAAGTGCGCACCAAATTTCAGCAAATAAACCCTAAGTAGGGAACAAATTTCAGACCTCACTTAGTGTGAGTGAAAGATGATGGAAAATACAAGGGAAAAAACCCTTATTTATATAGTGAAAATGACCTTTAATTTACAAAATTAGGTCAAAAAGGCCGACATGGCCAGTTCACATGTAATATCCATTTTTTTACCTAAAATTGACAAATTAAACCCTAAATCAAGCAAAAGAGCTGACGTCATGCCCTTCTAGGGTGACGTTGGGCCTCCTAGGTGAAATGGGCCTCTAGAAGAAAAACGTTAGGCCTCCCAAGGCCTCTAGATCAACACACATGTGCCACCTGGCACACAATTTCCTTCATCGTGTCCATCCAACGTTGGGTGACGTCAAGGGTCGCAGAGGTGACATCATGGGCCTTCCAAGGCCAACATCATAGTGGGATTGAAATACCCCCATAGGTCCAAGCATGTCAAGTTGTCTCTGGTGTAACGTCCTCCTCTTTCTCTAGTGCAAGCCTCTCATACACGTCTTCCCCTAGCTGGGGTCTCAGCATCCATCTAGTGGGATTTTATCCCTATGGAGGTCTGAACTAATCATCTCCCCATGTGTACCTATCCGTCGGGTGTGGTCGTGCAACAACAAAAATTACGTATCCGTCGGGTGTGGTCGTGCAACAACAAAAATTACGCCCTCCATTGGCTCATAATTCACAGGTATAATAGAAATGTCAATCACATCTAATAATCAAGTTATCTAAACATGTGCATAAAACCCCCCTTTTCCAGACAAGTGCTCAAAGACATCATGCTATTCTACAAGCCAGGTTTGGAGAGGTTTTCAGGAGGTCCTATTGGGATAATTTTCATTGGATATGGGATGTTTCGAGGTCTAGACCAATCCAGGTCATGTAAGTGGATGAGGTGGTATGGGGATGTTTAAGTAGTGGGTGCAGTGATGACAGGGAAATGTATGGCTTACTTGTGGGTGCCTCTGAATAGGGTAAGTTGCACCTTGTCATGGATGAAAATGTTTCCAATCCCATTCAATATCTTTTACCTTTTTATCTTATTTATTTTTCTTTCAAGAAAATAGTTGGGAGGCACTACCCTGGCGTGGTGACCAGTGGTGAAAGTCTTAACCACAATCATTTCACGGAGATGAGAAGGTTGGCTCGTGATGAGACCCCATTTCTCTTGGCTATGCCACCAAGAGCCACTACCCTGACATGGTGACCAGCTGAATGGTAGTGTCATACTACTACATGCCCATGGACCTAATAGATTGTCTCATGATGATACCCCCTATCCTCCAAATAGGTCTTGATTTTATTATTTTATTGGTCCCTCCATTTATTGCTAAGAAGCCTTTTATTTCTTTATTGGGGATCCTTGGGAGAAGCATCTGAAGGTTTTTTTCTTTTGGCTTTTATCTTTTTCTGTCTACTTTTACCCTATGGGCCTTTAGCCCCTTCTTCCCACAAGGCAAGGTACAACCCTTTGCTATCTTGGCAAACCTAATGCTCGAACCAATGTAGGGGATGGATGAGAGGGAAAATGATGAAAATTTATAAGTATGGTGGGAATGGACGATGACCTTTCATGAACCCACCCAATGGAAACTGAAATCCTAAGTGAACCAACTTTCTAGGGCATTATTTCATTCCCCCCAAGTGTGGACAAGTGGAAAGGAATAAATTCCAAGCACACGTCATGAAGCAAAACAATTAAATGAAAATATTCAAATGTTTTGAGAACCAGGGTGACACATACCATGATACCTGGACTCATTACCTCATGGAGCAAGACCCTTTGTTGTTGAAGGACCAGATCGATGGGATGGATATTGTTGTTGCTGACAAGATGGAGGCACTGAAGAAGAAAGATGGGCCCTCCAGGGTCGAGATCAATTCAATATGTCTCTAGATACTCCATGTCTAGGAATTGTGGGAATCGATACATAATCTCCTTAGTTATCCTTAGGCTAGGGGATAATAGGCCCCGTTGGGGTAAGTTAGTACATCAACTTCCCATGGTCATAACTTTTGCATACGATCTTTGTTTAGGGCGCATGATAGCTTGTTGGAAAGCTATTGATGAGGATATCAATTTAGGGGGATCAATAAGAGCCTTCATTTATCATTTAGGTTCCCAATCGTGAAAAAGTGTTGTTTAGACCCTCAAAATGGCCCTAGAAGTTCAGGAGCCTAAAAACTGCTAAAATAGTAAGTTGCCAAAAAAATGTTTTGAGCCAGTTGGAAAAGGTGGGTGGCCACCGAGATCCTCTTGGATCAATTGGAGGCACAAATTATTAAGGAAAGAGAATGGATTGGATAGGAATACTCATCTTCTAGACATTACTAGGAGCTTATGTTGAGGGTTCTACATCTTGCCGAGATAACAATTTGAATTTATTTTCTATTGAGGGTAATTTTCCTTAATTCTATACTAGACTAGCCTATTTTGGTCATGGGTTCTCCTTAATATTTTTCCACTACTCATCGTTTTTAGGGGAGACTGCATAGATGTTATCTTTTTTCGAACGTTTGCAAAGTGCCCATATTCATGACATGCTTTGCACTTGAATGATAGCTACTCATGGTCCAATTTTCATAGGTGACTCTAGTTGTTAAGTTTTGGAGTTATTACTTTAGGAAGTCCTTTCTCCAAATTCAGGCACATGTAAACCATCTAGATTTGGGTTCTAATTTGTCAAAGTATTTTCGAAGAGTGTTGCCAATGGCCTGAAGAGATTCATCATTCTGACAATGAAGGGGTAGATGACATAATCTTACCCAAACAAGCACTATCATGGGAACATCATCTTTAGGATCAAAATATGGGGTCCATCGATTGATATACATACCCCTCTAGTCCATGAAGGATGGCCCATTCCTGAAAATTAAATCTCAATCTTCTTTCAGCTCAAATAGAAATGCATAAAATTCTCTCCAACGGAATTATTATGATATATTTTTTATTTAATAATAGCTATATAGATATTTTGCATTCATATGTCCATTGCCCTTGGGGTTTTCCAAAGGCCTATGAACTAGCTAATGAGACCCTTTTTAGCAAAATCCAAGGCCTTGAAATGAGGAGTATCAATGGAAAGAAAAACATCCAAAATCCAATCTACCTTCTTCATGAATTTAGATGGATAATATTTCTTGGTCAATTTTCCAAGTGAGGTGACTAGGCTTGAAATGTCTTGAACTTTGTAGTAGGAAGAATGTCAGGGGGGGGATGACCCCCTCTTGGAGCCATGCTTGAGAGGGCCAAGCATGGAGGAGCCATGAGGGGGAATTGCAGGGGTCATGGGATATGGAAAGAGTAGGCTAGGGTCACTAAGCTTCCCATGATTACTTCTAAGAGTGATATTACATAAATAATTCTCAATTCATTTATGTCACTTTGGGAATAATCCCACATCCTACGTTTTTTCTCTTTCTTATTTTTAACCTCATACGACCCTTTTGAAGAAAGGTCCACATTGACTAACTATAAATTAAAATTTTGAAGGTTAGGTTTTGTATGTGGATGATCTGAATATATACTCCTCCAATTTAATAGCATTTTGTACTCATAAATTTTGTGAACCTAAAATTGAAAGGTTATTAATTTATGTGAACAAAAATTGAAGGGTATTAAAAATATTAGAACATCTTGAATTTTTTGTTTGATGGGAAAAGGTCACGACATCCAATTTTATCATTAATCTCATGTCCCTTATGTCCATGTGTATTCTCTTGATTTGTCAATATGCACACATATTCTATATTTGTTGAGGTAGGAGTTTCCTTAGAAGTTGGATTCCAAGTTTCTTGACATGCACTACTAGAGACTATTCAATCTTTTGATCGACACCTTGCTTCAAAAGTTGTCAAAACATATAAAAGAATAACCATTGAGTATACATATTTGATTTGCAAGAGTATCTAAAATATGAACCCTTGTAACCCCTAATAATCATAAGATCATCTTAGATTAGTAGCCAAAAAACAAACCCATAATTTTAAGATGATTTACCTGGCTCATCCCAAACATAAAGAAGACCAATGACCTAGCATACAAATTAGGTTTGCGAGAGTATCCAAGGGTTGAACCCCTACAAACCCCATATTAATAATTTCATTATCTTAGATAAACAACCAAAGAATAACTTTGGACTTTTAAGAGGTTTTGGATAAGTCCTCGTCCCTAGAACCATCCAATTTTGAGGTCAAGATCGTTCAATGATTGCCACTTTATGTTTGGTGGATTGCACTTAATAAAGATAGGACCCACAAAAATTCATAATTTAAAATTCACCCATTGAACATGTGGAGATCAACAATAGAATTCAAAGCCAAAGGTGTCAAATAATCCTCAGGACCAACAAATTATGGGTGTCGGTGAATGATATGATATATCATACTTAGTGAAGGAAACTCTATAAATACAATCAATTTTTGTGTATTATTAAAGAAGTATCATAACTAAGTTTAAAATGGAATGTGGAGCAATAGGGAGATTGAAAATAAGAGAAAGTTGAATTAATAAAAAAAATCATTAACCATAAATTATAAGATCAAAACTATATTTCCATTGTCCCAACTCAAGAAATAAAATGAATATTGTAAAGATAAAAACAAATCCCCATAAGCTTCATAGTGAAATAGGGCACTCGACAAGACCAAAAATACCTTGGCTCAAAAGAAACTATAAAATTCATGAGACGAATAAAGTAGTGGACGGAAAACATTTTCTCTTTGAATTCCCAACCTACAAAAACATTTGATCTAATTTTAAAAACATTTGTAATAAAAACCAACTCAATATCTTGTTAACCCATAAAAATTAAAAGAAACTTGATGATTTCATTTTCAAATTTTTCAATCATAAAAACAACATGAAAAATCAATATACTTAATCAAAGTTTATAAGTCCCATAAAGCAAGGTTGGTTTTAGAGGACAAATCATCAACATTAACATTACATTATGTAATGAATTTTCTTTAATAAGATATTGTCTCACAATAATAAAGACCAAAATCAAGAAATACCATTCATATTGAACTAGAGGATGAATTTCTTTCCAACCTCAATTGATATTAAGAACATAATATTTGATAGTATTCATTCAAATATTATTTGAACAATCCAATTGATATATGTATATGCATAATATGAAGGAGAATAGTATTTGTATTAGGATCCATATCGGAGGTGAAACAAAAAAGTATGTATTATGGATGAGGAAGCAGAGTGTGAGCATTTTTTTTACGGGGGAATTGGTAACAAGGGTTTACAATCACATGCGCCACTAGGGATTGATCCATGTTGTTGCCACTATAACCCCTAGCTCAATGTACCCGCCTGCAAGACATATTGAACAGTTAAACCGTGACTCGAACTGGGGTCAAGCCACCCCTATATCATTGAGTTGACATCTTCGCGATGCAGGACGGATACATTTTGGCCAAGCCACTTCGGGCTAGCAAAGTGTGACCATTGCTATGATGTCCATGAATTTCAATGGGCCCTTCAACAATTTCATTGCCTCTAAAGGGGCTAAACCCATGTATATCATTATTACGTAGAGATTACCATTCTCTGACAATACCTTGGATACTACTCATTCCATGCATGTTTAGAGCAATTGGATTTCGACAAAGTTGTTGGAGTTTATATGGTATAGTACGTATAGGATTTTGAAGTCAAAGGATATGTTTTAGACAAGGAAAATTTTAGGGATTCATATTTATTTTGAAGTGTAGAATCTTTTCTGAATCTTACAAATTCTTAAAATACTAAAAATAAGTGTATGACAATATTTTCGTAAAAATATTCAAAATTCTAAAGATTTTATATATTTTCTAGAAAACATTGGTAATTAAAAAATAATTTTATCATATAGAAATTGGGCAAATTTTTTTTGGAAAAAAAATTAAAAATGACAAATCAAATTTGGAAAAAAATGAAAATTTGGAAAATCATTTTTGGATAAAAAAAAAAAAGGAAAATTTATCAAATGATGAGATTTAACCTCTAAAATATTCCTAGTTTTAGACCAAAGATAAATTAAAGACATGTGTGCTTGTGACCAAGAAGCTTGTTATAATTCAGTAAAATGGTATGTCAAGCCTAAGTTAGATAGGGAGGCTAAATGGAAAGAAATGTATATCTATGCTTTTGGAGAAGCCTTCTAACATAAATTAGATTACTATGGGAAATTATATATGCACAAATACTTAAGTGACAATTTTGTTTTTCAATGCAAGGATTAGTTACATCAAATCATTATTTGTCATTGTATTTTTATCAAAATTACACTCACCTAGATTTGGTTACATGATACTTGTAACGAGGGAGAATTCATTTTCAAGTATTTATAATTATTTTATATTATACTAAGACTAGCGAGGTACACCTACAATTGAGGTCACATAGATATATCAAGTATGTAATGTTAATAAACTATAATTGAAGTCATTAAAAAATGTGTTTTATTAAAAAAAAAAGACATAGTAGTAACAAAAAGGGGACCATAATAATTTAATCAATGAAAAACAATTTTCCATAATAATAATAGATAATAAAAAAACAAGCATAGATCCATCCTAACCCCAATATTTTAAATAGCACAAATGTGTGCTTCTATTTCTTTTTTATCCCTCTTAGTTCTTAATAGATTAGAGATTAAGAAGGATTTATGATGATTTACATGGTACTTTTGTTAGAGTATAAGTCTCGAGACAATCACAAAGTCCGAGACCATGTCGATATGAGTTGTAAACCTCATCTATTCATAAGGTGTTGTCATGATCTATTGATGAGTTGTCAATGAGATCTAGATCTATATGTGGTCAATATATGAACTATAAATTCATATTGTCGTATCAATACAAGGTGCATCAAAATGGCTTAAGGCCTTTTCTACAATTTCTTGTCTCATCTCACTTGTCTAATTCTTAACATGGTATGTCATGGTGAAGAAAGGTTGATAATATCATAGCAACCTTGAGTCATAAGGGGCCTGATAATTCCATGGTATTGTTCCATGGAAATGCATTGAAGAGGTAAGGATGTAAACGGGATTTTTTCTACCCCAATAAAATTGTAGCAAGACAAGGTCATAGTACTCTCATTTTCTTATTGATTCAAATTACAATTTTCTAATTATAATAATAATAAACTAATTTTAAGGTCATCACTAAGCCAAAAACCAAATTGGTGTATGAGAACCTCTTGTTTGTCGAACAAGGGAGGGACCCCCTCCGCCCAACGATTTCACTGGTAAAATTCTATGGAGGTATACATACCCTACCCCCCTTTGGATTTGAACTTGTGACCTCTTAGGAGGAAACACATATTCTTAACCATTAAGCCTACTCAAAATATTTATTTCCATCATCTTGCATGTGAAGATCTGATTTTAAAAGAAAAAAGGTTTACAAACAAAAAAAAAATCAAGAAAGAATTATGTCAAGTTGAAGGAGATCTATTGTATGGAGCATATTTGAACCAAGCATATATCTAGTTGCTTCTCCATTCCCAAAGCATGTTTCAGAGTGTGGATCTGGTTGTGAACATGGCATAGATATGATTTATGACTGGCCTAGATCTACTTTATGATGGTATATATTTCTCTTGTTATTCTTGATTGTAGATAGTATCATATCACTCTCACAATTGTAGATGGACCTGTTTTCTTTATTCAATTATACAAGACCAAATCAATTGAAGATTGAATATCCTTAGAAATTGTAGATTGGTCAATCTGTAACAAAAAATTTCCTTCCAAAGAGATATTTCCCACATATATTTGTCACATTTGATTGTATCAGATCTTTGAATCTTATAAAATATATACTAGTGATTTGCATCATTTTCATAGAGAAATTATGTGAAATCCATTTGTCTCAAGGGCATGGGAATTCTTATGCAACCTATCAGGTTACTGTGTGCAACCTTAGGTATTTTAGGTGTTCATGATAGTCGGGGAAATTTCCTATAAAATCCATCAAGTATAGGCTTCATTAGGGAAAATTCAGTTGAATTACATCTTTTGTTTTAAAATACATTACTGCATACAATATCCAAAGGCCATGGGAACTACGATCATCCAATAACACAACAAAGATCATATTTTGAGCTTCTCAAGATCCCTTTTTCATCTTAGCAGTCATTAGATCCAACTTATAGTGGTTATCATATCTGGTAAAGATCGCCATTATTTATATATGAAAAATTATCCACACGTTAGCTAGAAATTGTTGACAGACCTACATCCCTAGAAATAAATTATTGGTGGAGCGCTTGTCAAAAACAATTTCCAGTTGCAAAGGAGTGTCTCCAACTTACTGCAGGAAAATTGTTCGATTGAAGTTTGAATTCTCATGCAGTGGCCAAACATCTAAGTGTGAAACAACAGTTCACATTCAACACCCCAAACGCAACAATCCATTTTCATCTTCCCTTTGGCATAGAGAGACATCTTTCCTTTTTGTGATCTGGCACGATCTCAATAGGTAAGAGCAATGTTGATCAAAAAAGAGATTAATAAAAAAAGGTGTTGAAATGTCCTAGACCTATCATGAAATCATAATAAGGGGATCTAAGGTACTTGCATTTGTGTGGTGGATAATTTTGTTTTGGATACTATATTTTGTGTTTAGTTTTACACTCAAATTTGGTGAGAAAATCAAGCACACAATGCTCATACACTCAACAAGGATAATGGTGGATTGCAAATAGAAATTAAAAGCATGTAATGCAAAATAAAATTGCTATTTGTTCCTCTAGTCTTTTCAATCATTAAATTGTTCATTGCATTGTCAAAATTGAAGGATAAATCATTGAATTTGAGCATTTTGTTGCCTAGAGGGTAAAGTTCCAAACCCCTTTCAAATCAATAAAATGTTAAAGTGAATGTTATCATCACTACCTACCTGAAATTTGAATAAGGAGATCAAGTAAGTCATCAAAGTGAAGTCTTTGTAATCACACTTTAGGGTGAATGATCGGTTGTACCCAAGACCCTAAGTGTAACATCAAATCAACCGAGTGAGTGCAAGTGAATGAGTACAAGCGAGTGAGTGAAAATGAGTGATTATAATCAAGTGTGACAAGTGGGAGAGAGAATAATAAGAAATGGGAAAAGGAGGAAAGTGTTTACAAAATGCCCCTCAAGAAATCGAGGAACTGCAAGAGGACAACCATGAATTGCAAATCAAGTTAAAAATATTGAATGGAAATTAAGTCAAAATAAAAACATATTTGATCATGTGGTTGATACAATATATTCAACAAATGATCTTTGAGATGAAATACAAATGAAGGATCGATTTATCGATGCACTTCAAATAAAATTAAGAGAAAAACAAAATCAAATTGATGACATGATTGATGCAAAATCAATGGCAAATAAAAAAGTTGATGCAAGTTGTGACATGGATGATCTAATACAAAATATTGATGCAAAATGTGATACTGAGGATCTTATCCAAAAGTTTGATGCAACATGTACTAGAGAAGAGTTCATCTAAATGGTTGATGTAGCATGTGATACAAATGATTTCATACAAAATTTTGATACAACTTGTGATGCACAAGACTATAGATGGTTGATGCTAATTGTGATACATAAGACTTAATGGCTTATTCAAAAGAGACAGAAGATATGGAATATTCCAAAAACGATTTCCAAGAAGAAGCACGGAATGACAACATCAACAACAACAAATGTGAAGAAGTAAAAGAACGAAGTCAAAATGATCTTTCCAAGATGGTTGTCATACCTTTGGAAGAATTATCATTCACCAAAACTCGACATGGCTTAGGATATGAGAAAGGAAACAACTTTCATAATCCATATTACTCCAAACCAGTTCAGTTTGTGAGTGAAAAAATTCTTGAAGAAGTGAAGAATCTTGATAATAACTACCAACATTGTCATAGAGTTGGTCACTTGGAGTCACAGTGTTTTGATCTCCATCCTTGTATTCATTGTGGGAAGACAAATCATCTCTTAGGAAAGTGTCGAAAGAAGAAAATAGTTTATTATGGTTGGATCAATTTAGGGAGATGGAATCAACAAGTAAAGAAGCTACATCTGTCTTATCGTCTAGTCAAGACAAAGGTAAAACACAACTACATGAAGAAATGACAACAATCAAAAGATTTCAAACAACAATTCCAGATGATTTTGGTGATGATCGAGATCCAATTCTATATGTTCTCTAAAATCAAAGATGGTACTCTCCACGCCTCAAGGGGGGGGAGCACACTAATGAAAAAGGATACTCTCTTACATATTCAAGGGGGGAGTGAAAATGGTGAGTGGTGATCCAAAACCACAACATTGTTCAAATATCAATGAAAATGGTTAGTGGTAATTCGAAGCAACCACATTATTCAAATCAAATTGGTTAGTGGTCATCCAAAACCACCACATAAAGAATCCAAAGCTTAAGATTGGATCCCTTCAACTATGAATCATTGAAGAACATAAGGAATCCTAAGATCAAGCTTGGATCTTATCAACCAAATTCAAAAAGTTTCTCACCTTGCACATGATAGGGGGGGATATCAGATATCAATGATGATAGTCAGGCTTCAATATTTGAATTCCTATTAGTCATAAAAATCAAATCAAAATAATGGGAATGTTTAGATATGGCAGTTGTTCACTTCCAGATGAACTATTAAGATATTTGTGGTTTTTCAGGCATATTTTCATCTAAGATTAGTTCAGTAGTTTCAAACTGAAGATAATATCAGTTATTGTTTGTTATTGGTACAATTATTCAGACTTGTGATTGAGGGGGGGAATGTTAGACTGTAAGTCCTGAGATAATCACAAAGTCCAAGACCACATTGATATGAGTTGTAAACCTCATCGATTCATGAGTTGTTGTCATGGTTTATTGATGAGTTGTCAATGAGATCTAGATCTAGATATGGTCAATCTATGTACTATAAATTCATATCATCAAATCAATATAAGTTGCATCAGAATGGTTTAAGGAATTTTCCTCCATTTATTGTCTCATCTCACTTGTGCTAATTCTTAACAAGTTTAATCCACTTGACTATAGTGAATGTCGATTTACATCCTAAGCACGCTGCATAGTTTTGTCCCTAGTTAATTTGAATGCAAAGTAGACCATGTATTCTATATATATAGAATATTATATATATATATATGGTATTATATTTATATATATATGGTATTATATATATATATATATATATATATATATATATATATATATAAGAATACCTAGTTGACCTCACATTGTACACTAGTTTCTTAAAATTTAAGAGTGGAAATGTTGAATGAGAGTGATCCCTTGTAATCAAGAGCCATCCCAATTCCTTCTAATCATGTAGACATAGATGCTTACCTGGTGCATGATGTTGGATTCAACACTTTCACCTACCAAGAACACCTTTGATCCAAAAAGGATCCAGAGAAGACTAAGGACAACTCAGAATTTGCAGAAGCAACTCAGGAAGCTCATAATGGCCTCAGTAGACAGAGAAAGAGAAAAAATTCAAAGTCCTCAAAACTTGGTAAAATTAGCATCATTGCGAAGAGCGCGTCGCAATATTTCCAACGGCGTAAACAGCTCGTCAAACAGAGTTGCGGATCGAAATATATTCACGGTCAAAGTTTTGGTCAACCTAACCCAATCAGCGGGGATGACTCAGCATTCACACTTTTGATGTGAGTATCAGTACATATGACGTCAACATTCATACAGTGTATGTGGCACACGCAGAAGGCAACACATGTCATGCTGACATCATCATGGTGACATGGCAGCACCAGAGGATGCCACGTGGCAGGATGACATGGTAGGTTGATTTGGTAGCTGGTATGGTAGGTGATGTGGCAGGTGATTGTGAAAGTGGTTAGTGTGGCCCAATGGTTGGATTCCATGTGGCCTATTCATGGGCTGCCATGTGGCAGTGGGAAAATTCCCAATGAGGGCCCGAAAACCGAATTTCAAAAATAAAAAAGGAGGGCCCGCCAAATCTGGCGGCCAAACGGTAAGTTCCGACAAATCTCAACAAGCGTTCCAAACTGGTGGAGGTTCCAGTCGACATATTGTATATTTTTATAACTATAATCCAAAAGGGGAGGCCTGTGAACTTGACCCCAGGACCTCCCCCCATACAATGCCTTAACAATAGCATCTGCCAATGTTGGGCCAATGGACTACATTGTGTAGTCAGCCCCATTTTTTCCTTTTAATCTGATTCTACCCATGGATGGAAGAGGAGGGAGAGACGGTACGGTCGGGCACAGAAACTGAGACACAGTACAAAGAATTAAATGCATGGAGAAGGCATGGAAAGTGAGACACTATTTCTCAAGGGCCTGGGAGTGCCAGAGTCGGATTAAGGCATGGAGATAGTTATTTTTGGGTAATTCGACGCCAAAAATTCAATGGATCTGTCTGTTTTCTGATCTAAACAAAGCTTCTACAACTTAATTCTAGAATGAGGTATACTTATGTATTTTTTCCAAATTATTTTGTTGAGCTAATAAAAAGGCCTACCCATTTGAGAGCAGGACCCGGAGAGGTAGTCCACCAGGGATGAAATTTGTTATCAAGTTTTTGTGTTCATATTTGATGCTTATGTCTCTTCATTATTGATCTTTTCCTTCTTTAATGGCGCACTTTAATTTATGCTCATTCAATACAATTCTTTATAAGTCACTTCGATGAAAATATCATGGATCATGTTGGTATCAGAGTAGTCATCTTTGACTTGAATTGTTGAGTGTGAATGCTTACTAGGGCCAATCATAAGCAGGGTGAAGGAAATATTAAGACTTTCAATCCTGAAGTTGGTCATGCATCCTGAAGGAAGAAAATGGCATAAGAGGACAAGCGTGATGAACATGAGAAAAAATTTCATATGGTATTTTATCGCATGTCATAAATGGTCGAGCGAATGTATGGAGACTATGAGAAGAGGATGAAGAAGAAAGGGAAGAAAAAGGAAGCACACGCTGATGATAATGCTTCGTAAAATCAAGGGGCTAGAGGAGACCCTCCTTAGCCTTCATCTTCACCTTCAAGTTCTAGCTCTTCTTCCTCTGAGCATTCTCATCATTCTCATCATTCTAGCCATAAAGCATCTTTTAAGAAACCATTATTAAAGCTTGATGTAAAATTTTCTTTAACTATTCTTAATGGAGATGCTAATCCTAAAAATCTAGATAATTGGATCTGACAGGTTGAAGTATATTGTCATGTTCAACATATTGATGAAGAGGAAGTTAAAGTGCAATTGGCTTCTTTTCGGTTGGAAGGTACCGCTCTCGTATGGTGAGAGAGAAAAATTTAGGACAGAAGTAAGTGTGGTAATCTTCTTTCCACATGGTTGGAATTTAAATTAGCGATAAGGAAGCAATTTTATCCATTGGGTTATTTACATAAAGAAATGATGGAATGGAAATCTTTAAGACAAAGTAAAGGTGAAACTGTATAAAGTTTCATGGAATAATTTAGGAAGAAAGCTCTTCCATTAAACATTCCTTTGGGATCTTATGAAACTTTGATGAAGTATATTGGCGCACTTCACAGTTATATTTGTCATACTTTGCTATTGTTTAATCCCATTAGTCTTGATGAAGTTTGTGTGCAAGCCACTCACCTTGAGAACAGGGGAAAGCATGTTCAAGAAGATCCCACAAAGAAACCTTCCAATTTCCCACATAATATGTTTAAGAAGTTTAAAAGGAAGGACAAGAAGACTGCCATTGTAAAGAGAGAAGAAGGAAATCCATATTGCACCCATTGCAAGAAAAGTGGTCACGATGATGAAAATTGTTGGAAACTACATCCAGAGAAGAGACCAAAACAGTTCGGTGGAAAGGGGAAGACATAGACTGTTGCTACAGTGCAACAATAATGCAGGCACGCCCTGCTATGTCGAAGCAGATCTTCAATTCCACAATTTGTTGTACTGGAATCTTTCTTGCATATGGTCTTCATCATTCTTTGACAGGGCTAAATTTAGTTGTCTGTTGCTAAAATTGGCAGTTTGACTCTCTTGACAGGACATTTGCCGAATTTGATAAATTAAGCACCTTTTGGCATATCCGTTCTATTTAACAGAGCTATTGACGAATTTGATAAATTAAGCACCTTTTGGCATATCCGTTCTATTTGACAGAACTATTGCCGAATTTGATAAATAAAGCACCTTTTGGCATATCCGTTCTATTTGACAAAACTATTGCCGAATTTGGCAAATTAGGCACCTTTTGTTTTATTACACCCAACGAAAATGATTTTGTGCATAATGTAAAGCACTTTGTGACCATCCAACGTGACCATAGTCCAACGGAAGACACAACTAACAAATTTTTTGTACTTACCATAAGATTTCTGTTTCCATTCATCGATGGACGCGTGGCCTCAACGGAAATCTCCAAAATGCATTGAAAATCGAGCTATCCACCTTCCACTGTGATCTGAGCCGTTTGTTCTTTGTTATTGGACTCCGCTTAGATCCCAATTGTCCATCTCTTGGACAGTTGACACCACCGAGCCTTAATCTCCTCGACTTATACTCGGCTTTCCACTATGAACCCCGACTTGTACAGAATGAAAATATAAATGTGTTTCAGTATTGTTTTTCGATTCCTGGGGTCTTTAAACAACATTGACAGATCGTGTATATATCCCAACAATCCATACGCAGATGAATAAAATGTTAACATATACAGATTGTATTTAAAATCCAGGGTCTTCCTCCACTGCAAC
>ML782376.1:303916-320110 GCA_009831015.1 Picea engelmannii | reverse complement strand
TGTTTGGGTTTCCAGACCCTGTGTTGGCGCTTTTTATGAACCCCTCGTGAAAGAGAGTTTGGTCCGCTGCTTTGGTAACTCTCCTTTGTTCTAACCCTGTGCTGGTAAGGCTCTGTCAGGCTGTGCTGTGGATCAGTGGTAGGGCATGCCTCCGCTGAGATAGCCTGTTGACTTTGACCTGCTACAGCCGGGTCTGTCTGGAAAAAAGATGGTGAAATCAGGCCTGTGCCTCTGCTGTTATGTGACTCCACCTGATGGTTTGTCCGAGTAACCGAAGCAGGGTCGGTATGAACAGGGCTCGATCGAGGGAGTGCTGTCAGGTTATTTGTCTTGTAATGGATGGAACATAGCTCGTCAATAGAGGCCAGCATGTTCGGGTGGTCCCATGGGTCTCCCATAATGCCAGCAGGGTGGATCAGGCAGATCGCGCACTATGGAAGCTAGTTGAAAAAACGAAGAACAGAGCAGATGAAAGGCAGTTCAAAAACCGCCTCCAGTGGTTCAATCTGACTGACCAGATAGTTAAAGGGAGATGCCCGAAGCGCAACGGTGTCAGGTCAATGAGCTATGAAAAAGGGAGTAGAAACAGTCAGATGACTGTAAAGAAACAGTGGTAGATGAAAAAGTCAGAGCAGGAGGACACTTTTACCTCTGGCGAAAAACATAGCAGAAGCCGGCCAAATCTAAAACTGTAGAGTCACGGGGAAAGGGGGAGCAAAATAAACTTGCCTGCTTCTAAAAGACAGCAAGAAACCCAATAGGTGGATGAGGGGCCAAAACCGAGAAAAACCCATCAACTCCAATGCAAAAACCTTGAAAGATGGTGGGGCAGATCAAGGTTCTACCGGTAACAGCACTGTATTCAAAACGGTGGTCGGATGGTTACCTTAGAGAGGGGGACTGTCCAAGCCGCAAAGAGCAAGAAACCGATCAAACCCCATTGCAAAAGCAATGATGAAGGTGGGGCAGACCCAGGTTCTGCTGGAAGCTGCACTGTAATCAAAACGGAGGTTGGTTGGTAACCTTAGAGAAAGGGAGTGTCCATTCCGCTGAGAGAAAGATAAAACAGACTGTCAACAAGTCCTGCGCTAACCGTTGCAGATAGGGTGTCGTCGCCCAGATCGGGTTCAATGCAAGGTTCTACAGTAGCGTAGTTATAGTAACCACTTGCTTTATTATAAATAATAATAACAAATCAATCTTGAAACTCGTTTATATACGAGCGATGGTATAAGAAATCAGTTCTTTTGGTTTGTAAAAAATATTCTTTAAGCTCAAAACACTATACTTAATACTAACTTGTTTGATTATTATAAAAAGAAGAGAAATTGATTTGCATTAAATGATAAGGAGTTCAAATATTCCACGTATTTTTTTTAGCTAAGATTTACTTAAAACAATATGTGTATAATTGTACAAAACTTGTAAAAGTATATACATATTATAAATTCTTGTAAAAAATTATTGCATTATTATAAATATGTGTTTAAATGTGAAAAACTTGTAAAAGTATAGACATATTTATATCCACGTAGATTAAGTCTAGTGAATAAGATTTTATCTCGTATAAATAACTGGCACATTTAACTCTCACGACCCTTTACATGATGGTATCAAACACCATGCAGACCACACTGGTCGTTGTTTGGTTGGGTATGTTTGCATGGACCCCTCTATTACATTTTCGGAACGATTACTTCATGATTTTGCCAAAATATCAAAATCTCTTATTTTATTGATAAGTTGTGATTAAAGGGAAGATTGCAGTGTAACTCATGAGTTCAATCATCGTTTATTGAAATTCTATATTTTGCTCAATTCATTCAAAATAAATATAATAACTAACTCAAATTGCCAGAGAATTTTAGACTCGTGGTCGGAGAACGATTCCTTGGATAACAAATTTGGGTTATAGCAGAACAAAACATGATTTCCAAGCTCTTCTATGTCATATTTGGCTTCATATCATGATTATGCTACAACAATGCCTGGTAATTTGATAAGTTTGGAAAATAAAAGAAATATGGAAGACCCACAACATACTCGTGATTTGGGAATGAGGCTAAAGTGAAATACTATGATTGTGGGGGGTCGGTGGACACCTTTATCAGCGCATTTCATTCATTCATTCTGCGAATGTCGTCAATGCCTAGCATTCATTCATTCTACGAATGTCATCAATGCTTAATGTTATCTCACAATATGTAGCTTGGTAAAATCTCAACCCAAACCACGAAGGTGAGACAACTACGGGAGTACCTACCCACAGTCACCTTAGATAGACACTCCCCTCGCTTTAGTGATGATGAAATCACCACAAGGGGGGAATCTCGATGACCCTAGGAGGATTGAGATGGAAAATGGGAGAATGATCAATGAACACCCCTATATGTCAATATAAGAGATGGAGTAGGGCTTAATAATGAGTCTTGTAGATTATAGTTGTCAAGTATTATGTACCTACAAAACAATGTTATCCCTGCCTAGAACAAGACAAATGATGGAGATAAAATATTTAGAACAAAGGGGATCAAGCAAGAAACCTTGTTGTCCCAAATTGCACCTGTATTGGAATATATATATCATCAATGAACAAGTTATGGAAACTGCAAATTATCTATCAAAATCATGTGCAAGATACTTGGAAATAAAGCTAATAATGAGTAGATAAACTTCCAATGATTAGTGAAAGACTTTGATACCAGTGAGGTAGTTGTTAATTAATGTTATCAAAAAATATTGTAACATCCCTATGGATGTAGCAAATGATTGCTACAACATTAACTTTTATCCACCAAAACCAACAAGTAAACCACCCAAAAGATAGCCAACAACCAGTAGAACAATTATTGCAGCTTGCAAGTGAAATTTGGTGGTAGAAAAGTGAATAAATATTGAAGATGAGTTTGTTGCAACCCTATTGGCTGAAGCATGAATTTCTAACAACAATGAGAATCATTTGGCTAAACAAAATTCCCTTAGGGCACAATAAAGCTTATAACATGAAGAATCGATTCCAGCTTGAACAATTGCAATATCTCAAAAATTCATGTTTACTAATGCATGAATATGCAATCTCCAATGCAAGTATATTAGTGTCTTGTCAATTGGGTTAATGGAGTCTCTTGTGTATGAGCTAGGCTCGTTACTTCTCTAGGGGTGTAAGCCCTTTTACTCCCTAGAGAAAACTAACCTAGCGAGGTAAATATACGACGGTGTAAGCCATTTTACTCCTCGTAGCAACCTTTACAAAATGGCCCTTTCAATGAAAATAATGATATATCTTAATAGAGGGTGTATTCCCTTATACTTCTCCAATTATTAGACAAATCTAACCTTGAAGCAAGAAGAAACAATACAATATGCTCAAATTCCTTACCAATTTCAAGAGATAATATGAAAAACCTTTCTTTTTCGAGAATGTTCCACCACATTTGCAAAGAAAGAAGCACCAAGAGAAATTGTTAGCTTTCATCCACCAATAGAAAAGTAAAAACATCCACAAGTGCACCAAAGAGAGATAGAGCAATTTGCCCAAGTAGGCAAAAAAATTCAGCCAAGAGAGTATGTAACTCTTAAAGTCTTGATGATAAAATGGGAGGGAAGTGACCTTTATTTATATGAGGTCAACCAACCATAATTTTTCCACTTTTAATTTGTCAACAAGAAAATACAAAAATTAAATCCCCTTTTAGGGGTGACGTTAGGCCTCCAAGAGAGACGTTGATCCCCTAGGTGGAAATCATTGGGCCTCCAAAGGCCATGTATCACCTCATCATGCACTAGGCTTAAAATAAATCCATCTCTCTCCATCAAACAATGTCACATCACCATCAAATCATGAAACCCCATCAAAAACCCTAGGTCAATATGACATCTAGGGTCTAGAAGATGACGCCTTAGACCTCCAAAGGCCAATTTTGGGATGCAAGGGGCTGGAATATGATCATATCAAGGTCTTCAAGTGCCTCCAAAGGAAATTTTCATCCTCCCATGTGTCCAATGAAAGGGGGCACATCATCCAACATGTGGGCTTCATGCCCCTATGAAGGTCCAAGTAACTGGGTGCCTTCACGAAAAGACTTTCACCTGGAAAGGCCCTGCAAAGACAAACAAATTCACCCTTCAAGGGTCCACAAGTCACAAGTATCATGTCAAGTAAGCCATATCTAATAAAAGAATCACTCAAACATGTGCATCAAATCCCATGACGGACCTTTCAATTACTTTCTAATTAACTTAGTAAGCAAGTGAAGATTCTTACATTTAATTATTAATATGTGTCTCGTATGGAACTTGTGAACTGTCGTGCACAATCTATGCAAGAAGAGTGTTGTTTTGACTATGGTGTTGTAGCACTTTAATGTCACAATTCAAAGACTCATAATACTTAATAAGTCTCCAGCCTATGCTAAGGCCTAATTTGCTCTGGAGAAATTAAATCACACTTGCGAGAATTCAAATCACACTTGCGGGAAATTAAGATCACACTTGTGGAAATCGAAATCACTCTTGCAGAAATTGAAATCACTCTTGCAGGAATTGAAATCATTCTTGCGGAAATTGAGATCACGCAGGAATTAAAATCACACTTGTGGAAATGAAACTTATGCTTATGGTTTATTGGTGACTTGCTCGAGTATAATGAAGGTCTTGTGTTGTCGCAAAAATCATGTGTTCATTGATTCAATATTAATCCAATAACATCAATCCAAAATTGTAAAGAGTAAACCTAAAGAGAATCAGAGAAGAAACATACTAAGTGCATCTACAAGTAGAGTTGCAACAACAAAGCTACAGCACAAAAAGAAATCTAACTGAGTTACAACAACATGAATCGCAACAACTAAATTATGTTATAACCAAAACTTGAAGAGACATGAATTGTAGCAATGAAAAACACAAAATAATTGTTGCAAAATGCTAAACTTAGAAAAACAAATCGCTCATAAATCATAACATTGTTTTGTATATTGGGAATGATAGTAAATTGAAAGATAATTCGGAAATAAAAGAACTACACTATGATTCTAGAGCAACAACAAACCAGAAAACATACACAACATGTGAATAAAGTTATGGACCTAGAGTTACAGCAACTGAAAGCAGCTACACAATAGAATAATTGAACAGAAGTAAAATTATAATTCTAACACTATCTTTATAGGAAGTAGTTGACTAAGGAGGGGGCCCTACACCCTTAGGAGAGGTGCTAGATTAAGGAACCAGAATCACACAACCAATAAATACATCAACACGCAAGTAGAAAGTTGGAACCAAATTTATATTGTCATAAGTTGAAAGATACAATAGAAAAATGCAATTGCCCAAACAATTTCCCTCCCTTAGCTCTTAGGGAGTCGAGGCTTTTATACAATAAGACTATTGTCCTAAAATTATACAAACAATGGATGGAAATCCGTGAGAATTTGGTTGTTCATCTGGTTACAACGACTCTTTAAATTGCAGGTGTATGTTGACTCGATAGGTAACCAACTTCCATAGTCACCTATTTTTCTTCTGTCACTTTCTCTCGTGAAGATTGGTTCCCAATTGTTGGCTCCCAACTGCCGAGTACATCGTTGACTGCTGGGATGGTGAGATATTTATGGAGTCACAACATGAAAATCATGATTGCGGTTGTAACTATTTTTTTTCCAGAATTGCAGCGATCGCAAATGCACCTTGATTTGTAGTAGTTGGGTTTTGCGCTTGAAACTGCAAGAAGTTTCTTTGCGCCTGAAATTGTATCAGCTTAGAGTTGCAGTAGAAAGGTTTTACAACTACTAGATTCTTGTGCAGCAATGTTAGTGATTAATAATAATGATTTCCCTCCTAAGAATTATGCAAAAATAATGTAATAATGGCTTATGGGGTAGGATTCATACATTTGGTGACAAATGAGGTGAATTGGATAATGGAAGTATCAAAAAGGAAAGTGATAGACATGATATGTTAATAAAAAAGGTATAGACATGTGTTAAAATTATGCCATTTTAGGCACCCTTCATCTCCCCCAACTCAAAAATATTGCATGTCCTCATCCAACTACGATCACTCAATGTTAGAAAAGTCAGGGTGACCCTGGGTGTCACTAATACCACAAATGGCCTCCTCTACTACTACGTTCTCTTCATTGATATGTTATTTTGTTGGAGTTCCTCTGCTTTGTTCTGTCTCTACCTCTGTTTGAGTGTCTTTTTCAATCACCATAAAATATATATCCTAGACAACTACTTATTTTGTCTCCCTAGGCTAACCTGTTTCCTGTGAGTCGGTTAATGTTTCCCCTACATCAAGGGGATTTGTTTCAGAGTAACCTAATTTTTCAGGTGCCTTGTGTTCCTCAAGCTCTTCTCTAAGCATATTCAAATTGATTTTAAGCTTTAAATTTTTTACCCTCAACATTTTGTTCTCTCTTACCAAATAGGCATATATAGGGAGAGAATGGGGGATTCTTACCCAACAGCGAGTGATTGAAGTAGAACCTTGTGGTTGTCATTGTTGTAGGCATGGGTTTGGTGTAGCAACAAGATCATCTTCATGGCAGTCAACCAATGGAACTTTTTCTTGGTCGTTCCCCAAGAATTTCATCTACTAGTTCTTGTGTGGCAGTAGGGGCCTTTGGTTCTATTTACTGCATACCTTCCTATGGTTTAGCAACATTTGATTCCTCAAGAGTGCCTCTTGTTGTACCAGCAAGAGGCATTGTTTCTAGTTTGTTTCCCTCAATTATGTTGATTGTCATGTCAATGAGAATGTATAATTTCCATTTGTCTCATGTACTACTAGAGTGTTATGGTGTTTCCATTTGTTCCTCCTACATCTTGGGAAATTTTACTAGAGGAGTGTTCTCTATTGTTTTTGGTGAAAGAGTAGAGGCCTCTTCCTTCTTGTCCTTGTTGGCTTGCACGGGGGCTTGTTCTTGCATAGGCATCTCCACTGGTTCTTGTGGTTCAATGGAGGCTTCCAATTCTTCTTCATATGTGTATGCCGCCAGGGGAGCTGTGAGACCTTCCCTGAGAGTGTCTTGGTCATGTTCTTTGGCATCTAGGTGAGTATCCTCCTCTGGTTCTTGTGTAACAGGGGAGGATTTGACTTCCTTTGTTTCTTGGTTTTCCTTGTCGACTTGACCCTAGGGCTTGATGGTTCTTCTCTTCTTACACTGAGTTTCAACTTCATGTTTTTTCCTTCATTTCTTCAAGATGAGAGGCGGTATTTTGGTAAACCCTCAGATTATCTTTGTTCCCAGTTTGTTGGTCATTATCTCCACATCACTGTCATGGTCTACCTCTACCGAAGTTGTGGCATGACAGGATTTTGTCTTGCTTTTTTTCTTGGGTTTCTTTTGTGGAGTTGCAACAACCATTCCTTATGTCTTCACATCCTCATTGTCTAATGGGAGTGTTGCATCTATAGTCTCTTGTGGGGTCGGAAGTGCAGGCATTTCCTACTCGACATCCTGAAGGGAAACAACTTCATTTTCGTTGAGGAGAATGGGTGGTTGCACTATATTGTTCCAAGTGTTTCCCTCTTTCTGAAATGCATGCTTGACCAGTAATTTGATGAGGTCATGATGAGATACAACCTCTCTATGGTTATTGTCCCTTTGAATGAGAGCTACCATAGTATGTAATGTCCTGAATAGAAAATACAACATATTGATCGGTTGGTTATGGCGTAGATGGTCAAGCAGGAATATGTGTTGAACGTAAATGGTGCCATAGCATCCTTCACAAGTGAAGTAACCATGAATGAAGACAATCCTATCTTCCCATGGTGCGGTTGAAGCTTGTTCCTTTTTTTACTAAAGCTTCCCATGGTTCAAAGAACTTCCTTGAAATGTTTGGGTGCGAAGTCCATCGACTAAACCATCTCTCGCCTGAGCAAGGGAGCCCTGTGACTTTGGCCACCATCTCCTTTGGGAACTCCACCTATGTTCCTGCAACTATGGAGTGTGTCGTTGTGTAGTTCATGGAGAATTCCAGTGTAATCTCATCATTGTAGCCCTGTAATTACAACAAATACTCCATCTAGCCCACTCATCCTAGGATTTCTTTGATGTTGTCGTAAACCTCTAGCATCATTGGTTCATTCAATTCTTTGTGGATTAATGACCCACCCATGGATCCTTTCCTCTATTAACTCTAAGTGTTCATGTTTTGCAGAGGTATGTGAGTTATGGGGTGGTGAGTTTGGAATTATAGCAATTAAGGGTGGTGATTATGATAGCGGTGATTACAGTAATGATGTTTTGATGTGGCTATTTACATAGGAATGACTAGACACATGCCATTAGAACGTATTTATTACAAATTCGGATAGGAACACATACTTGGCATAACTTACCTTGAGTGGTGTATGAGTATGGCGTAGATCAAGTCTTGACAACAGAGGATGCAGCCCCGTCAACGGTTCTTTCCCTAGCCGTAACATCGATGTCATTGGTTTCGTCAGCTAGAATTGCAGGAATAATGATGTTCATAAATGTGAGCTACAAGTGGAGTCGCAGCAATGGAGCTGCAACAATGACAATGTATCTTTATGGTGGGGATATGATTTTCAGTATAGGTGATGGAGGGGGAAGGTGTGGGTGGAAAGTGAGAAAAATGGAGTGAAGTTTTGAGTGGAGTTGTAGCACTCAAAGAAAAATTATTGAAACATGTTTAGAGAGAAAAAGTCACAGCTCGAGAGTTGTAGTGACAAGGTTGCAACAAGAATGATGTATTATATGGTATTTTTTTTAGTTGCAGCAGCAATGGTGCGGGGAAAAGGTGGAAAGTGGAAAGATGGATTGAGGCTGCAACATACTTGTAGTGATAAGAGTTGTAGAAATGGGGCTACAACAATGACAATGGACTGATATTTGGGTGAAAAGAAACTTATGATTTGTGTGGAATGAAGGGAGGTTGCAACAGAGTTGCAGCCGAGAGAATGGGAGAAGGGAAATTGGTAAACTTGTGGGAGGACTATGGGTGGAGTAGCAGTCAAGGGATTGGAAGGGGAATTCGGGAAATGAATAGGGAGGGTTGCAAATGAAGTAGCAACCCAAAGGGAATGGGAAAAAGGGTATGAATGTGGAGGGGAATTTTCAGGAGTGAGAGTCGCGATAGTAGGAAAAGTTGTGGGAACGGAAATAGTTGTGGCAATGGAAGTTGCAACCATGTGAGTCATAGCATAGGTAATTGTAGCAACAACCAGAGTTGTAGCAACAAAAGTGGCTGCTACAAAGGGAGTTTCAACAAAGTGAATGGTAGCAATGTTATTCTCTCCTACGGATCCTATGAAAAAAAATTATTAGAAAGAAACAATTTTTTCTTTCTTGACATAACCATCACGAAACCGTGAAGTTCCCTTATTTCTTTCTTTTTTTTGCACCAACTAAGCTGGGTTTTGCTCTCTCTATTTCTTTTTAGAATTATGAACATAAATTATCTGACAGGAACAATTTCCAGGTCATTGTTGGGTCATCCATTTGTAATTTTCTTCAAAAAGGATTCCTTCGATAGGGATCGTTGGTGCAAGCGAAGTCTATGTCCATTAGCCATCATAGGAATCATATCTTCATCGATTGTGCGGAGTTTTATGGCTCCACTATTATAGACTGTGTCGATCTCATATGGACCAAGTCATCTGGTGTGAAACTTCCCTCTGAAATCTTTAAACTTGGTGTTGTTCCTGAGATTAAACTTTAGGCTCAAAGAGTAATGTCAGGCATCAGAAAAGTTTAAAAGATTGTTTTAAAGAGTGATTTTTCTACCTTTAGTTATATAAGAAAGGATCCTTAAATGAAATTAATAATAGAGAAGTACAGAGGCCATATTTCGTTGTCTGAGTCACAATTTTAATATCAAATGATGTGGAAGAAACTTACAAAATTGTTAAACAAAGCAAGGCATCAATTACTGAAGAGTCTTACCTTGTTGCAGTAGAAGAAAATAAAGAGTGCACCCTTGAACAGGATATAAGATGCAACAATTCAAATATCTTGCAGGTCTTGTATTACTTACAACAATTATAGAGGAAAAACTGCTCACTTAATGAATTACTGAGATTATATGATTACAGTAGTCGTGATACTAAATTGAAATCAATCACTTATCAAGAATTACATAAGGAAATTTAGAGATATGAAAATAGAGGAGAAACACACAACTCAAACTGAACAGAATTTGGAATCTATGTCTGCACTTGTATTAATACTAAAAAAATGAGAGTTTTCTCCATTACATCCAGCAAGAAGAAGCCTTTGATAGATCTTGAATCTATGTATTTATACAAACTTTCACAACTCAAAATGGTTGGACTTCTTATAATTAAAAATAGCAAATATTTGAAATAAGAAAACAATGCACAGTTAATGATGAGCTTCGTTGGCAGTCTCTTCTATCTCTTCATCTGCTAGTAGAAATGCTTCATTTCCTCATTCCTTTAGGGCGGGCACATCTGTCTTCTGGTCTTCCTAATGATTTGGCATAATATCTTAGTCATTGTAGTCTTGTTTCCATCTTTCTCTCCAACCACGTTCAGTAATGCAATGACATTTTCTTACCTTCTCACACTGTGATTGTTTTTCGATGCTCAATGCATTGGTTGCATCTATTTAGAAATTCTACCACCAACCTAGATGGCTCAATAGTTTCATTTACCTCAAAGGTGTATAATTTCCTTTCTACTTGAGGTAGATTCCTTTGTATCCTTTTTACCTCCTGAGTTATGGCCTGGGAATGTGAACATGGGTTCACCAACCACTTATTAATCTTAAGGAGGTCAATCTGGCTCATTTCCCAAATGGTTGCCAGAGCTTCTTCTTTGTTCTTTCTAGAATTATGTTGGTTCATTACAATATCGATTTTCCCAGAGCCTCCACAATAATACTTCCTTCAAAATCAATCAGTTTTTTGTCTAGGGATGATAACGCTTCTTGACAAGCGTCTTTCACTTCCCGAGATAATATCTTGCTCTCTGCTAACCATATCTCCTCTTATTTGTTCCGAAGGGGAAAGCCGAGGAAAATCAGGGACATTATCCTTCTGTGCCAATATGATGGCCTATTGAAACTTAGATCGGGTTGAGCGAGCTTCTCCTTAACATAGATATCCTTTAGAGCAAGGTCTACCGCCTGGTAGCATTTGTGGATGGCATCAACCTTCATGAAAAGATCTTGCTGGACCATTTCCAATTTTTCGTTTGCCTCCAATGCTTGAGTCTGAAAAGATGATATCTCTACTAACGTACCTTCAGCCAGGTCTAACCTAGCTTGCAATTGCTTTATTAAATCATCTCGTTGAGTGATCAATCCTTTATCGGCCTGTGAATTTCAATGGAGCTCATCAAGGTTAGCCCGCAACTATTGGATTTGATGTCGATCATAAGCTATGATTTGTTCAAAGTCTTGGCTCATCTTATTCTTTATAGTCTGCTCCATGGTCAGTATTTTATCTTTCAACTGCCCCACCAATAAGATTTTATGTCTTTGTTTCTCTGTCAAGTTCTCCACTGACCATTGATTTGTGGTGGAAAAGGCACCCAATGAACCTACAACTTCCTTCGCGAATTCTGAATCGTCATGATTATTTCCATCATATAACATCCTCTGCCTTTTGGTTACTACCCCGTCCTTCTACTGTGTTTCTCATTTGACGATGGCCCTTCGTTTCTTGCTGAAGAAGAAGTCTGAAGGAGGCATCTCTTCGGGCAAGATTGGGGTAAGATCACCCACATAAATGACTTCGGAACTAGGATTCCCGAAACTAGACTGCAGAGGTGTTAATGAAGTAATAGGAGTATCGATCTCCATGGACGGTTTTTGTTCTCTTGTGTTGGTAGCGGGTGTAGCTAGTGTCGAAAGAGATGCATCCTACCCTTGCTTTAAGAAGGCTTCGAGCCAAGTCGTTTCCTGAGGGCCTGCTGGACTTGATAAAGAAGCTTCTAATTTATTAGTCAAAACCTCAGAGCTCTTTATGGTTTCATCAATATCCTATTTACCAGAGTTCCCTGTTTCAAAACCTGGAGGTATAGATTTATGTGCAGAAGGGCGGCTATCGATTCCCCTTGTAGTATCTTCGAAAAACGGTTTCGCATGTGTCTTTGGAAACTTAGGAAACTGGCATGTTGATCTTTTTTGGGTTGCCTTCAACTCCTTACTCATGCCCCCCATTACTGTTTGGTAAGATACTTCTTGGCATACTAGCCAGTATGGTAAAAATCTTGGGAAAGCATGGGGAGGGACTGAACATCCGAACACCCTGATATAAGAGAAGTTTTCTTCAATGAACCAATCTTCTAGTTTGTCGAGATTCCCCATAATTCTGTCTGAAATGCAAGGGGGCGAGTGACCATATAAGGCTACATGGACAGGGAGCACTACATTGTGACAAATTTCGTAAAAGAAATCTTTTTCTTTTTCCTCCTACAGCTTGGAATGATAAAAGTGAATTGGATCTGCACTAGTCGAGGTCCAGCTCCAATTCATCAATGGGAAAGGAGTCGGGAAATAGATGGCATCCATGACATATGCATACATATAGAAAGGGGCAGTCTGCCCCTTTGATTTCGCAATTTTGTATTCAGTAATCTCCTTGGCCAAGTTGTATGATAAAATTTTGGCCCAATTAAATGTGTAGCCCTCAGCCACCTCATACATAATCGATACCCACTCCACCGGGAAATGAGTAGGACTCTTCTTACCGAAAATTCTACAAAGAATCATAGCTACATAAATCATGTGAGTGTCCAATGATTCCATGTCATACATGCCATGAGCGTTGGCCCTGAACTTCTATGGGTGCCCCCACCAGGACTTAATTATATCGGGATAAATCTTGTCATATTGTATGCATTCTTGTTGCTCAAACTCTAACATAAATGTAGTATTGTAAGTATATTTAGGCTCAAGAGATAGCTTATACATTACTTGGAGGTGTTCCGGTCGGAACGAACCAACGACAACTTTATGGTGATTGGTGATGCTCATGGTTTGTTCATCGATGTTCTCCAAGGCCCAGCTTATCATGTCGTTGTACGACATGAGTCTCAGTCATGCAGCTATCTTATGTAGCTCTAACTAAGCTATATATCTAAGTTTAGCTTCATGACTGTCATCTACTTCCTCACCGGAATCTTCTGGGTAGTTTATAATCTCTTGCTCCAGAACCTCGAACACCTGTGCCCAAGCTTTTATAGTGTCTATGGATCGCGGTGTGGTATCCGACAGAACATCCGCTTTTGGATTTGAACCTTCACCAGCCGCATCATGATTCTTCATCATTTTTCATGGTGCCATGATATCGAGAGAAAAAAACGAGGCTACATGTTACAGTAGAATTGCGTGAGCTTCTCAATCTGATAAAACTTGCTACTTTGCAAAACGTGAAAATGAATTCAAAATCTAAGTGTTTTTATTCACATCAGATGCATTAATTCTAGCATAGATTTACTGACGGACAACTTATTAACTTTAATGGAAAATATTACCTAGCGATCTGCGATTCGTGTTTGAATTACTACTATTAATTAGTCATAAATTCCATTAATATTCAACGGTTCGTGATCCGGGAGTTTTAGATGAGACAGAGTGAGAATTTCCCGAATCGCAAATCTGCGAAGGTTAATCCATGTATAATCATTTTTAAAACCTTAATTAATCATGTTTAAAAGGTGTGTTAACTTCAAGTGTTTCGAGAGTTCGAACTTCGGGAACTTCAAATGTAGCTCGAGAGGAAATCCCCGAAACTCGAAATTGTGAAGTGATTAATTATCCGGTAATCGCTTTTAAGTCTTAATCAATCATTTTTAACTTTAAGTGTTTCGAAAATTCGGACTTCGAAGATTTTAGGATACAATGAAGGGTAATCTTCCGAACCCCGAAGTGTGAAGTCAATAATTATTCATTGACCATGATTAACTTAATTAATTAAAGTTTAATATTTTGGTATTTTGGTGCTTCGGTGATTTTGTGAATCATTCCTTTGTTATATTTCCAAAGGTCCTATCCCATGGTGACGTGTCACAGATGATGTCATTCTAGATGACGTGTTGAGAAAAGGGAGGTGCCACGTGTTGCTTGGAATTGTATGAATCTTCAAACGAAAATGTCAGAAATGGGTGCCACATGTCAACTCAAGATAGACTCAAAAGATACACGTGTACTACATCTTGTGTCCTTTAAAGGTTTAGGAAAAGTGATAATGGACACTTTCGGGTTTCGGGGATTTTATCGTTAAGACTTATCAAAACACCTGGGGCACGAAGCTCCGAAGCAACCATTAGTGATTTTCTTCTTAAATAATTAGGCAGCTCCAAAACTCCAGAGAAATAAGGATCGTTCGATCAAACTGGCAAGCTTCATCAACGACGGATATTACGTGCACCTTGTTAATATTTAACCAGAAATGACTTTGATTTAAAATTCAAAGTTATCTTATAATTTACCGCTTGGGAAAGGTTATACTTTTCATGAAGTAGAGAATGTAAAGCTCAAAAGTTTAGAATTGTATGTGTTCCAACACCTGGAATCAAATAATAATGCCCAGTCTCCAGCCTTAAACTTATTTTTATTGATAAACTTATCATACCATTTATCCCTTTTATGTTGTATCATTGTGGCTTGATGTAGGGCATCTTGTCATAGTTCATCCAACTCATTGATTTGAAGCAGTATTTGTTTTTGAGCCTTTGATAGTTCCAACCCAAGTTGTACTGCAATTCTTAGTGTCTAAATCTTTGTTTCAATGGGAAATGTAACTCACTTCCCATAGACCAACTCATAATGTGTGCATCTTGTAGTAGTCCTCCAGGTGGTCCTATAGGCCCATAAGACTTCGAGGAGTCAATCAGCCCAATCCTTGAGGTGTAATTTGATGATTTTTGTAATGATGGCCTCAAGGATCTTATTAGTCCCATCTACCTGTCTATTTTCCTATGGATGATATGGTGCCATTACTCTATGCTTGATTTTGTAGTTTTCCATCAGATCTCTGACAAGTCGTGATGTGAACTGAGTTCCTCCGTCGGTCACTATCTCCCGTGATATTCTGAACCTTACAAAAATTTCCTCGTGGAGAAATTATACTACCGCTTGTTCGGTTGTCGCCAAAAGTTCCTTGTCCTCCATCCATTTTGTGACATAGCTTGTATAGACGAGGATGTAGGAGTGTCAATGAGATGGGGGGTTTATTGGTCCCACAAAATCAATGGTGCATTTATCAAAAGGTTCTAACACCATCTTTGGTTGTAGTGGCATTTCATTTGTTTGTACGGGTCTACCCATGCATTGATAGTTGTTGCACCTCTTCACATATTCTTTGGAATCTTTGAAGAGTGTGGGCCAGTAATACCCCTGGTGAAGTATTTTGTACCTGGTTCTTTTATCTGCAAAGTGTCCCCCACATGGCCCATTGTGACAAGATTAAGTATCTCATGGACTTTGTCCTCTTATACACACCTTATGATATTCAAATCAGATCCATTGTAGAATAGGAAACCATCAATCCACGAGAATATTTCACTTTTTCTAACTATACTTTGTTGTTCATTGGGAGTTAGGTGATGTGGAAGTTTACCTGTAGACAAAAAGTTAGCAATATCTCCAAACCAAGGTGAGTTAGTAGATACCACAAATAGGTGTTCATCTGGAAAACAGTCTTCTATCATAGGTTCATTCTCATTAGATGTTATTCTAGAAAGAAAGCTAGCCATTACATTATCTTTTCCCGGTTTGTATAAAATGGTAATGTCAAATTCTTGGAATAAAAGTAACCATCTAGTGACCCTGTTGTTTTTCATTACTTTGTTCATTAAATATTTAATAACAACATGATCAGTATACAAGATTACAAAATATCCAATAAAGTAGTGTCTAAACTTGTTTATTGCATGAATAACAATAAGAAATTCTTTCTCAATTACCATGTAATTTAATTCAGCAGGTGAGAGATTCTAACTAACATAGTAGATTGTGTATGGGCCTTTTCCTTCGAGTTTTTCAAGGATTGCATCGTGTTAGAAAAACAAGACCGCAAAGCAATAAAATAAAAAAAATGCAGAAACAACAACACAGAAGACACACAATACAAGAGAGACACAGATTTACGTGGTTCACCCAGTGTGGGCTACGTCCACCAGAGAAATTGCCAGGTCCTTCCTTTATTATTATCCAGCAAATGAAGGGATACAACCTACAGCAAAACCCGT
>ML782376.1:284690-299849 GCA_009831015.1 Picea engelmannii | reverse complement strand
CTTCTGATATAAATAGTCTTTCATCTGCATCTTCCATAACTGGTAGTTTTGGCCGTTAAATTTCTCGACCCTAAACTTTCCATCTTCCGACATTGCTCCCACTCGAACCAGGAACCCTCTTTTCCTACGAGTTACCTTACGCTTCGATACCAATTGTTAGAAAAACAGGACCGCGGAGCAATAAAATAAAACAAATGCAGAAACAACAACACAGAAGACACACAATACAAGAGAGACACAGATTTACGTGGTTCACCCAGTGTGGGCTACGTCCACCAGAGAAATTGCTAGGTCCTTCCTTTATTATTATCCAGCAAATGAAGGGATACAACCTACAACAAAACCCGCTATAACTTCCTCTTCTTTCTCTCACAGTCTCCTCTCTCAGAATACAATATTCACTCTCATACCTAGCCGCAATACATTTCCCTCATAAAAGAGGGTTGCCTTCTAGGGAAAAAAACCCTAACATAATCTCTACCGTTAGATCTGTGACCTTATAATGAACGGTCCAGATTTACAATGAAATTACAATATACTTTTATAAGGCAATTTTTTCTCTGGGGGCCCGCTTGCCCCCAAACCCCCCAACCGGGGGGATGGACCCCCCAGACCCCGCAGAGGGGGTACCCCCCCTCTGCACTCCCCCGCGTGGAAGAGTGTACATACTTCTGGGGTGTAAATACTTCATGGGGTATAGACACGGCTAAAAGAAAAGGACCTCTGCATCAGGAAGATAATCAGGCTCCACAACCAACACATTGATGGTTGTGTCAGATGCATCTGTGGAAATGTGGAATGGGAGGGTCCAATCAAGCCCTCTTAGTACATGAGATTCATATACTTTTACTTTTAATTCATCAGTCACATTCTGGCATGTCTCTATCCATAAAAAATCAATATCTTTGCTAAGTAAAGAAAATAATGGACGAGAAATATGTGAAATTTTTTCAATGAATCTACGGTAATAACCAACATATCCTATAAAGATTTGTACTTGCTTCTGCGAAGTTGGAGTTGGAAAATTTAGTATTAACTTTATTTTCTCGGCATCGAATTGAATACCTTTTTCTGAGATGCGATGTTCTGGTACAGTGCCATCAATTCCCATCATGAAACACTTTTCGTTACTAAGGGAAACATTTGAATCCTTGCATCCGATTAATGTATTTTCTAGATTTGCTAATGCTACATCAAATTCATCCCCATATGTCATAAAATCATCCATATATATTTCCATGCAATCATGAATGAGATCAGAGAATATACATATAACGTCTCGATGAAAGGTGGCAAGGGCATTGCATAACCCAAATGATAGAGCACGGTAGGCGAATGTCCCCCAAGAATACATGAACCTTGTTTTCTCTTGGTCTTTTCGGGAGATTTGGATCTGGTTGTACCCATTGAAACTGTCGAGGAAGGATATATAATTCTTTCCTATGAGCGTGTCTAGGACTTGGTCGATAAATGGTAATGGAAAGTGATAATTTTGTGTTGTTTTATTCAATTCTCGATAATCTACACAAATCCTCCATTTATTGTTTTTCTTTGGTACCATGACAAGAGGGGAGACCCATTGTCTATAAAAAAATTGGATAGATGAACTTAGTTGTAAACAATATCTGTAGCTCTTCTTTGAATATGGCTTTCATAACTAGGTTCATTATGCATTGAGGTTGACGAATGGTTCTCACTCCTTCTTGATATATATATGATGTGTACATAGATCAGGGTGGATCCCCTTCATGTCAGAGTAATCCCAAGCAAAGGCATCACTGTGCTTTCCCAGTAATTGAACCAATCACTCTTTTTGTTGTTTGATTTATCCTTGGTTGATTTTCAAGGTTTTCCCTGGGCTAATTTCTATGAATTCTATAAGGGATCCTTGGTCTTTTTCTTGTACCAGTTTGTGTTCAATGGTGAGATGCTTGTGGAAGCTAAGGAAAGTTGATTTTTTTGGTTTCATAATATGCTCAAGAAGATGTGTTTTTTGTGATGAAGAGGAGGAGGCTATAAAATCCTTGTTTTCGATGTCCTCTATTTTATCTCTTATGGCCAGGTATTAATCTATCAATAGGACCTGATGGGATTCCCCTTCTTCATCACTTTCTTCTCAATCAACCCGAAGTGGTGTTTCTAGGTATATGTTGGGTTCAGCAGGAGGTTAGAGAGTTAATTGTTTGGTAGAAGTGTCGTGGGAAATAGTCATGTTTCCCAATCGACAACCGATATAAGCATTGATAGTGGCCAACCATGGTTGTCCCAAGATTAGAGGATACTCACCCAGAGAGGTTTTAGGTTGTAGGACCATGAAGTCAGCGGGATATTCCCATGAATCCACAGAGATCACTACATCTTCTAAAAATCCTTATGGTTTAATGGTGGATCTATCAGCGAGTTGAAGTACAATGGGGATTTCCCTAAGACCTATAAGTCCTAAGGCTTGCATGGTCTCATGTGTCATCACTTTGATGGAATCCCCTAAGTCAATTAATGT
The DNA here is from genome assembly GCA_009831015.1 of Picea engelmannii. Lineage (NCBI taxonomy): Eukaryota > Viridiplantae > Streptophyta > Pinopsida > Pinales > Pinaceae > Picea > Picea engelmannii. Next base: position 297,349 of record ML782376.1, on the reverse strand, counting down.
CTTACTAATAAGTGTATTATTGATTTTCACATTAACAACTAGACTTCCAGGGTCATAATAATTAGTAGCGAGAACTCCCCCCATCATTACACATGATAGTTTCCCCATGATGTGAACAATTTGGGGATCCTTTAGTTTCCTACTGGGATTCCTCGAAAAAAGTTCTCTTACCACTTTTGAATAAATAGGTACATCCTTAATGGCTTGGAATATTGGTATTTTGACACACACATTCTTGAGTTCCCCTAAGAAATCATACTTAAGTTGTAAAGAGGGTTTGTCTTTATTTAGCCTTTCAGGATACGGTGGGTCTTGACGTACTGGGTGGGTATTTTTCAGTTTTTGAAGGTTCCTGAGATCGTTTATGTTTCAATTCTTCACCTAGTGCCTCCTCATTTAGATCTTCAATGTTAATACAAGGATGGTCCTTGGTTAGAGTCTTCCCAGATCTAAGGTGAATATCGTCATAGTCCATGGAAGAGATGGAGCAAGTTGGGTAGGTTGCAAGTACAACAACTTACACTGGTTGGGCTGGCCTCCCATTATTTGGGTTAGGTACGGGTTGTGTAGGTAGTTTCAATCGAGGATGGTTGGATGTAGATGCCTGCATATGAGGTGGGGAAATAATTTTCATTGGTGATTGTGTCATAATTTGTTGGGGTCCTCCCATGGTGGGGTTTCTTCAACCTTGTTTCCATGACTTATTGTAAGGGGGAGCTACCCATTGTTGAGTAGGAATTTCCCATGGTTGAGAAGCATATTGCATTGAAGGGTTAGTCCAATATGAATTGAAATTTTGTGATTGGTCTTGGATCATACCTTGAGGTTTAGGTTGCTAGGGTTGCTTATGAGAGACATAGCATAATTGTTATGACTCCTTAGATTTTATATATATGGCATTTAATCCATGCAGGGATGGAAAATTATGTGTAGTATGGTCCTCGTTGCATATCCCACAAACCTGAATCTGATCCAACGAACATTATCTCTTAAGGTGTTTCATTCTACACTTCGGGTAAAAGATATCCAATGCTCGTTCTATTTCCTCTCGTTTCTTCTTTGTCTGTAGTGTATCTAGTTGGGAGCTCATGTAACTAATCATATATGTTTTAAAATCTTCTAACGTGTTCCCAATTTCTACCCTTGTTACTCCACTTCCAGCAGTATTTCTTGTTCTTGCCAATATATCTCTTGGCCCTTTCATTATTTTAGATATGCCCCTACAATACTTACGACAAATTTCAAAGATAATATCGTACTCTAGCTAAGAGACATCTCCCCTACTCATAAGGTTGAGGATTTCTATACAATCATCTCGAATTCCTCTTATAAATAGTACATCGTGTTTCACGAGCCAAGTCTCCTTATTTTTCCCTTTGCAAATTATAATTGAATTGCTCAATGTAGTCTTCCAAGATCTCATCTTCATGTTGCATCATCTTGAAAAACTCCTTTCTTCTTTCCTTATCTTTGCAGTAGTCTTGATATTTGTCTGGAAATTTATTTGTCATTTGGTCCCATGAATGAATGTTGTCCTTTCCAAGGCCCATGAACCATCATAACACAACACTCTTAAGTGTGGTAGGAAAGAGCTTCAATTTTTGGGCATCTGTCACATAGTCATAGCTTTTGCAAAGCACGTCAAACTCAAAGAGGAAGGTATCATGATCTTCTTTAGATAGCCCATGAAAGTTTGGCAAGGAGGAATGAGGGATGTTCTTCATCTTGGTTTCTTCATCGATTTCTTTGATTGGGAATCCAAAAGTCATGGGTTCCTCTTTGACAATTTCATGTGCCATTTCTTTCTAAAGCTTGTCCTCTACTTCTAAAGGTGCCTCGGGAAAAAGGAACTCTTCGGAATGATATTGTTTTTTGATATGCTCTTCTGACAATGGGATCTCGGTGTACAAATATTCTTGCACAGTCTCTGATACCCGAGGAGATGCTTCAAGCTACTTTTTGGCAAGAGAACTTGATGTGGGTGATAAGTAATTTGGTTTATGTTGCTCCTTCCCCTTTTTTTATTGACCTGCACTGTTAGATTTTGGGGTTTTTTTGGAAAATATAATAAATCTACCCTGTTGATCTCAATATTTGGGCATAGAAAATAATTAGAAAATAATTCTGCAAATCATTGAAATGAATCATAAAATATATTCTAGTGAAATGAAGAAAAATCCACACAAATTAAACAACACTACTTTCTTTTGATAGTTCCCCAACAACGACACCAAAAATGACGGACCTTTCAATTACTTTCTAATTAGCTTAGTAAGAAAGTGAAGAGTTGTATATGGGCTTGTATGGAACTTGGTAATTGTCGTGCACAATCTATGCAAGAAGAGTGTTGTTTTAACTATGGCGTTGTAGCACTTTAATGTCACAATTCAAAGACTCATAATACTTAATTAAGTCACCAACCTATGCTAAGGCCTAAGCTGCTCTAGAGAAATTAAATCACACTTGCGAGAATTGAAATCACACTTGCAAGAAATTAAGATCACACTTGCGGAAATTGAAATCACTCTTTTAGGAATTGAAATCACTCTTGCAGAAATTGAAATCACTCTTGCAGAAATTGAAATAACTCTTGCGGAAATTGAGATCACACTTGTAGGAATTAAAATCACAATTGCGGAAATGAAACTTATGATTATGGTTTATTGGTGACTTGCTTGAGTATAATGAAGGTCTTGTGTTGTCACAACAATCAAGTGTTCGTTCATTCAATATTAATCCAATAACATCAATCCAAAATTGTAAAGACTAAACCAAAAGAGAATTAGACAAGAAACACGCTAACTGAAGCTACAAGTGGAGTTGTAGCAACATAGTTGCAACAAAAAAACAAATCTAAATGAGTTACAACAACTCGAATCACAACAACTAAATTATGTTATAACCAAAGCTTGAAGAGACACGAATTGTAGCAATGAAAAGCGCAAAACAATTGTTGCAAAATGTTGAACTTAGAAAACCAAACCACTTATAAATCATAACATTGTTTTGTATACTGGTAATGATATAAAATTGAAAGAAAATTTGGAAATACAAGAAACACACTATGATTCTAGAGAAACGACAAACCATAAAACATACACAACATGTGAATAAAGTCATGGAATTACAACAATTGAAAGCAGCTACACAATAGAAGAACTGAACAGAAGTAAAATGCCAATTCTAACACTATCGTTACAGGTAGTACATAACTAAGGAGGGGTCCCTACCCCCTTAGACGAGGTATTGGATTAAGGAACCATAATCACATGACCAATCAATACATCAACACGTAAGTAGAAGATGGAACCGAATTTATATTGTCAAAAGTTGAAAGATACAATAGCAAAATGTAATTGCTCGAATAATTTCCTTCCCTTGGCTCTTATGGAGTTGAGACTTTTATACAGTACAAATATTGTCCTAAAATTATAAAAACAGTGGATGGACAGTTGTGAGAATCATCATGTTCATCCAGTTACAACGACTATTTCAATTACATGCGTATGTTGACTCGATAGGTAACCAATTTTCATAGTCACTTATTTTTCTTCTGTCACTTTCTCTTGTGGACATTGGTTCCCAACAGTTGGCTCCCAACTACCAGCTACAGTGTTGGCCACTGGGCTGGTGAGCTATTTCTGGAGTCGCAACATGAAAATTGTGCTTACAGTTGTAATTTTTTTTTCTGAAATTGCAGCGATCACGAATGCACCTTGAGTTGCAGTAGTTGGGTTTTGGGCCCGAAATTGCAACAAGTTTCTTTGTGCCTAGAACTATATCAGCTTGGATTTGCAATAGACAGGTGTTTCAGCTACTAGATTATCATGTAACAATGTTAGTGACTGATAGTAATGAGATTCTTCCTCAGAATTATTAAAAAATAACGTAATAATGGCATATGGGTTAGGATTCATACCTTTGGTGACAAATGAGGTGAACTAGATAATGGAGTATCTTAAAGGAAAGTGATAGATGATATATGTTAAGTAAAAGGGTATATATGGGTGTTGAAAGTATGCCATTTTAGGCACCCGTCATCCCCCCTTTTCAAAATAAACAAATTCTCAAAGACCTTATACAACTTGTTAATTTTAAGTATGAGAAGTTTGTCACGGTGACCTATTGGGTAGATGATTCCCCAAGTCAAGGAATGTTTCCCATGATGACCCTCTCTAAGTCATGTAAGGAATATGAGGTGGATGGGGGCATGACTTTTGAGCATGGGTTTTCTTGACATACAAGGGCTCATATTGTCTCATTTATGGGTGCCTCTGTATAGGGTTCACTTTCTCTTGAGTTACCAACTATTTAGGTGTTATTTTTCCCAGACCCCTTCTTAGCCATCTTTCCAATCTCTGCTTCCATTTATGTATAATTTTCTAGTCCCATTTATAGGGTTTCAAGCTTTAGCATTTGCAATTTGGGACCGGGGCAGGCACCAAGTAAGTAGAGCTCAAGTTGGACCAACTTTTAATGGTCCTCATTTGTTGTGTTCACTTTCTTTTTAGCATTAGTTTCTTATTCTTTTATAGCAACTGCAATCTACCTCTGGTCCTTTAGCCCCTTCTTCCCATGAAATGAGGTACAAGCCCTTCTTGGGTCAATATGCCCAAAAACCCAAAATATGAGGAGATGAAAAGGGAAGAAGTATGGAAAGTGGTAAGTATGTGTGGGAGCGGTATGATAACCCTTCAAGGAGACCACCTAGTAGAAATTATTTTCCTGACGGTGACCACTTACTAGGACAACATGTCAACCACCAAGGTGAAATGAGGCAAAGGGCATATTTTCCAAGAAAACATTTTCAAAATCAAGAAATGACTCTTTGCAACATGCTCATATGCTTCATTTATTAGAATGACACTTACCACAACATTGAACTTGTTACCTCATGGAGCAAGACCTGCTATCCTCTGTGAACTAAGCTAGTGTGGTGGATTTTTTTTTCATAGATCAAATGGTGACATGTGGTAATATAGGGGTCTATTCCTGCTCATCTTCCTCTCGGTACTCCATGTCTGTAGCCTGAAGGCCTTGAGACATCATCTCCTCAGTTACCCCTAGGAATGGGGGGTAACATATGGCTCCTACTTGGGGACATGTACTCATCGTAGAGTGCATTAGAACCTCAACATATCATGGTAATACCTATGCCTACACACAACAAAAAAAATGTTGGGTATCGAGGGTAGCGCACTCACCCTTTGTTCATATAATCAAAATTTTAAAATTTCAACTAATCTTTAAAAATAAAATTTTGCATTTTTTTCAAAAAATTTTAAACTAACATGTAATATGATCATAATAGGTATGCAGTAGTGGAATTAAAGAAATATTTGAAAGAGATATGACACACAACTATAATTAAATGTAACTAAGTTATCACGAGCAAGAAAAATGCAAATGCAAGAAAGCAAGATGACTTACCTACTTACCTAGTTCCGGGGGCCCTATGAAGTTAGGTCCTAAAGATGTTAGGTGAAATTGTACAACCAGTGAAACCACCTACTCAACATATCATCAAGGTATCTTCCCTTGTGCTTAATCATGTGACATAACAAAAATATGTGAAGGAAAAAATCAGCATGAGTATAAATAAGCATGCAACCAATCATAGAAAGAAGCTCATGGAGGTGTGTGGGAGGGATAATATCCTCATGGAAAGAATAACCACAAGCTTGATCGACCCATATCCGAATATGAATACTACATATAGACAAAATTTCTTCCTCATCTTTGTCACCAACATGATCACTGTTTTTCGAAGACTCAAAGGAAATGATATATCCAAAGAAAACCTTATGAGAAATGGGTACAAGAAGAGGGGAAAAAATAGGTCTAGAGACATAATCCTTCTCCATACTCAGAGTGTGTCGCTTCTTTGTATGTGTCTACAAATCCTTGCATACTTCTTCATGTTTGAAATATCATCACCATGTATTAGAAATATTTGATTTTTCTAAGTTGGCCATGACCTCATGTCCATCAGCATTTGAGTACAAAAATGCTTAAGAATATTCATCACACAATGGCTTTGAGTCCTCAAAAGGATGACCCCTAAGGTGTGGTTGGGAATAAGCATAAGTGCACTACAACGAGTCATCCACTAGTGGATGAAAAAGGTTTGTGATCATATCATCACTAAGCCACAAAAGATATCAATCTTCCATGTATGAAGAACAACATTTCAAAGGAAAAACTTATGCACTCCTTATTTGAAAGTTTCCCTCAATGTCGTTAATGGGATCTCCATCAAAAATGAAAGAATCCATATCACATCCATGCTTCACAACATGTATGAAATCGTCAATATGTCAACCAACGATGTTGGAGAGGTCCTCCATGAAATCATATGTATCATAGGGACTAATCATTTCTTCGTCTTCATGTGCAGGAGGAAAACAAGGTTGGACAACTTTATCTTGTCTTGTCTGGATATTCAATATTTTGTACTTCATCAAAACCATCTTCTTCTTGGTAGATTTCCTTGTGGACCTTCTCTCTGAGAAAATTTTTATCATCTTGATCTTCAATGGTTTTCAAGACTTCTTTGGGCATCAAGAATGATTTCCCCTAGGTTGGGAGGCTCTCCTAGTGACCATATTTCTTTGTCACAATGTCACATAGTGACTTCACTCCATAAAAGGCAATATAAACCTCCCATGTTGCATATTGGGTAGGATTCTTCTCATAATTCCAAAGGATAGCGCCGTACTCTTCTTTTCTTTGGATGTTGAACCTGACCAAGAAGTCTTTATCATAATGTTCTAGTAATTTCTCAGAAAACTCATTGTATTCTTCTATGTTCTCCTTGAGACATTCAAAACTTTCTTTTTTACTATCAGCCTCATGTTCCTCATTTGTGTTCTCAATAGGATTTGGAAGAAGTATTTCCCTCAAACCTTCAATAAGATTCAAAGGAAACACGAATTCCAGGAAATAATCCTCAAGGTCTTTGTTGAGTTTCTAGCGGATTCAACCCTTGGTATGAACAAATACCATGTTGATATTTTACCACTCTACTCAATACCCAAAATATAGCTCAAAATAAAATCACTTTATCTACTACAAGCACAGTTGAGTAATCAAGTAAACATGCAGTGAAAACATAAACAAGGAAACCAAATCAAGCACAAATAAACACCAATATTTTTGGGTATAAACCCCTGGAAAAACCTCCGAGGGAAAACCAGTCTAGTGATGCTTTTATTAAGGTCAAATCAGTGCTCCCATGACAGGGAAAATGGCCCACCAAGAGAATTATACACTGTAGACAAACCTGAAAACTCTTGTGTTGTTGTACAACCCTGTACCAACATGTTTCCCAATGCATACATGATTCACCCTCTTGTGATCCATGTATATACGTTATTCAACCCACTATGAATCACGTATATGTACAAAAATTCCACACGAAAATCTCTGTGCGATCTAATGTTTCATGAGGCTTTTGTTGACTAAAACCCACCTGTGATTGCTTCTTCTCTCTCTCCTTCTTGATCTGTATGACCTCTAGATGGAAGTCATTCTCAACCTATCCAAGACATTGAATCGCGGTCCTTTGTGATCCAACCCTCTGATCAACACTTGGATGAAATCTCTTCACCCAACCTGTCAGATCTCCTCACTCTAGTGTAAGCAAAAGTCTTTATTTGATCCTACACTCCTCACACTGGCAAAAATTCCTATGTTGCTATCCTCAACCTTGTATCTCACCAAAGTCTCTCAACCTCGACCTCTTATCAAAAGTATCTCCCTTTGATCTCTCATCAAAAGTGACTTCCTCCTTCACCCTAGCCTTTCTTTTATAATCATGAGTTACAATCTGTTTCTAATCTTCAAAGCGATCTATGGTTGAGATTACTTCTCATGCTCACTTAAGATTTAGATTACATGATGCATGTTTTGCATGTTCCTTAAATAACTCAATTCACTAATAAATACAATTTTACTTTAATTAATTCCTTTTAACTAAAGTAAACTCACATTGGGATTTCGATGACTTCCACATGCTAGACACAAGAAAATGCAAAAGTACATGTTCAATGCTACCACAAACATCAACACTCCATCTTAGTGAGGAAGGTACTTATCCCACTTAGATTTGGCTCAATATTTGATATCAGATATGCTACCATTCCTGCTCTCCAATATACCTGATTAGTCACTCGCTCTGACACAGAAGCTATCCCTACCATGTTGGTATGAGATGTCTCTGAAGACTCACTGCCTTTGAACATGCTCCTAAAAGTCTCTTGCTCCTGAGAATCCTGCATGGTCATCTCGTACCATGACTCCTTCTTGACAGACTTGGAAGGCCGCTCCTTCCCACCTGAACTTGAAGGTTGACTCCCTTCGAGTTTCTCAACCTTCGAAGCTACCTGCTCCTTGTTCTCTACCACTCTACTACTTTCCATTGCTCGCATAGTTTGGCCCTTTAGCCTATACAAGTTTCTCTCTCTAACTCCAAAGAAAACTACTTTGTCTAAGATAGATCCTCTGGGCATGATGATCACCTGTCCATCTCAGAATAATACCTCATATCCCTTCATCTCAATCATTGAGACTGAGATCACACTCTTATTGAGTTATGGCACCCATAACACATCTTGTACTCTCAAAACACCTACTGAATCCATCCAGAATGGATTTGTTCCAGATCCCTTCACTACATGCTTGGTCCACATACCAAGTTCCACATGCACCTCTAAGTCAGACTTTATGAAGCTCTCGAACACCTCTCATACTCCTTTCATATGACATGTGTCTCCACTATCTATCAACCATGCACCATTTGATATAGTTCCCAAGGAAGTTTGGGAAACAAGTAAGAAAATTGTCTGTTCAAACATCTTGCAAAACTCATCCACTTGAGTCTTTGCCAACGCAACTACATATGGTTGTGTTTCATTCCCCCCCTTCTTCCTATGCATAAATTGCCCTGCATAATGTCCAAACTTGTGACATGAAAAGCACTTGACTTTTCTCATGTCCTTCTTCTTCTCGCCATCTTGAGCGATAGACTCTCCACTTAAAATCTTCGTGAAATTTCCATTCCTTTCATGGCTGGCAAGAACAAATTTATCATCATGGATATTCTTCAAACCATCCTTGGAATCTAATCGAGTCTCCTTCTGAACACAATCAGTCCATAGTCTATAAAAACTTGGCACTGTCTCTCGTGCATAGATCCTGTTAGCTCCCAAAATGTACCCATCCCTTTGGTCGCATTTTGTGATGGATAGCATGGCTATTGGTAGTATCCTCAATTCATTTTTGAGTTTTTCTAGTTGCAAAACTTAGGTTTTGGTTTTTGGTCTTAGAAATGAGATGACCCATAACAGTCTTCTTTTCAAAATTTTCATAATTTGCTTTCAACAGCTAACGTGTGTCCAAAAGGTGAGTGTTAGCTGGTGAAAGTGGCGACTTGCAACAGCAAAGGAGCATCTATCATAGGTTTGTGCGCTAGTGAAAGTGTTGATTTTCAAAACATCCAAAGAAGCATTGTCGTGGGTCGTGCGCTGGTGAAAGTAAAGACTTTCAACATCTAAGGATAAATTCTCACGGGGTGGCGTGCTGGTGAAAGTGAAGACTTTCAACAGCTAAGGAGCAGTTCTACGGGATCGTGCGCTGGTGAAAGCGGTAAGTTTCTACAGCTGAGGGGCGTTTTCCACCGGCCGTTGGCTGGAGAAAGAGGGAATCACGTGCATTTATCCACGTTTCAAAATCAAATCATGATGTGATCAACTCACGACATGCGATCAGAAGGACACGCTGGTGAAAGTGGGTAATCATTTAAACTCGAGTTCGATGTCCCAGTCGGATTACATCTCAGATCTGGCTCAGAAACTCACGCTCCACAATCATGGCATCAGGGATGGCAAGTTCAAATTCAGTGGCGCAGGTACAGAAGCTGTACTGCCGGGATGACAACACCAAATCCGATTATTGCTTCCATATCACGCATCGTTCACGAATTTTTGATAAGTTTCTAATGCTAAAAAATAGAGCTGACTCCCGAGTGCTTCCAACAGCGCAAGACCTCGGCCCGAATATCAGTTTCCTAAGTCGTGTATGCAAAATCGTTTGGGATTTTGGGTGATAGAATGGTGAGGAGACGCAGTGGTTCTCTACTTAGAAAAGAGCTGGACAACTTATCTTTTCTACAAACACGTCCAGAAGTCCAGAAACATTTCTCAGATGCAGGGTGTATTGAATTCGTTGAGAGGTTGTAAAATGGTTGCCACCAGTCGACAGCAGAAGATTTTGCCAAACATTTTGATGGGAATAAGGCTCGTGTTGGGTCCTTGGAAATCATAGTAGATGAAGTTGCCATTACTGCAACAACCAGCCTACCAAGAACGGGCCAGAGTTGGTTCAAAACCACCGCCCCTAAAAATTTGAATTTCAGAGCTTATTTGAAAGAAGAGTTCAGGCACAACACATGGAAAAAGGGTATGCCGGTTTCTTATCTAGAGGAGGAATGGCAGGAGATGTTTAAGGGCATCCAACTCTACATTACCTCGGAGGGCAGGTATGACAAACTCATGATGTATCACTTCAAACTCCTAGACCATTTCACAGGCAAGACTCTCCTCAATTTACCGTTTTTCCTACATAAGAGTTTAACTAAGGTTTGCAAGAAGATCGGGGCTCAACCCTTGAGCATGAAGAATACTTTGTGCCACTTCGGCCTCATTAAATTGATCATTCTGGAGGAATTAAAACAGCAGGGAAGGACCTGGGAGCATTTTCTATTCTGGGAGGGTTTTGAAACACAGACTCAGCCTGCAAATGAACAGAGGAAAGGTTCAAAGAAACAGTTGACTCCTCAAAGTAGTTCAAGGAAGAGGAGGACTCTGCCAGGACCTCCAGAAGACAGAATTTCTGGAGTGAAGCCCCACAGGTCGAAGAAAAGATTAAGATTTGAGACCACTACAGAACAGCCCACAGAGAAGCCTACAGAGAAGAGAACCAATATATTAAACTTACCCTATACAGATTCAGAATCAGAGCAACAAGACCAATGCCCTGTCACCAAGAGTCATGAGCAGTCAACTGAGTGTGCACAAAACTATGAGACCTTCACTCATATAGAGGAAGGAGAAACATCAAAAAGATCCAAGTCGAAGAAGTCTCAGAAAATCAAGCATCTGAAAGAGGTAATCGCTCAGCAAGAGGTTTTGGAACAGGTAATCAAAGAAAGGTATAATAAGTTGTCTGATAACTTCGCTAAAACCAATGTTGCGTTTGAGAGATAACTTGGCTCAAACCAATGCTGCATTTGATAACTTGGCTCAAACCAATGCTGCGTTTGAGAGATAAATTCGCTAAAACCAATGCTGCGTTTGATAACTTGGCTCAACAAGACGCACCAACCTCTCTTGAAAAGACTGATGCCCCTGTTAAGTAAAAAGATCAGACATCAGAGGATCAGCAAGCAAAGCCTTCAAAGGTGAAAGCATCAGCTCTTCCCAAGAAGACTGTTGCCCCTGTCAAGCGTCAAACTCCAGAAAGTCAACCTCCTGTCGAACAACAAAAGGATCAGGAAGCCCCTTCAAATCAGGTAAAGGTTTCTGATAAAGCTATTGATAAGGTCCCATATTCCTCTAATTTTGAGGTTGAAATACAAAAAATTAAGATTCCTATTCCTCTAATTGAGCTGATGAAAAATGAGATGTTTAAAAGGGATATCCTCAAAACTCTAGATACCCAATCTGTATCCATTTCTACTGATATCCTCAACATTTATGATGATAAACCAACCATTACTCTGGGCCAAATGGTAGAAGACAGAGATGAAATTTGTCCTCCCTTTTACATCTCTTTAAATATTCATGAGAAAAAACTGCATAATTGTTTGTTGGACTCCGGTGCTTCGCACAATTTGATGCCAAAGGCTGTCATGGATGAGCTTGGGCTAGAGATCACCAAGTCTTATCATGACCTTTTCTCCTTTGATTCTCGAAAGGTCAAATGTCTTGGGATGATTAAGGATTTGGCTGTAACCTTGACCCAAGCATCAATAAAGACAATGGTGATGGATATAGTGGTGGCTAACATACCTCCTAAATTTGGATGTCTACTATCAAGATCGTGGATGAAGAGACTAGGTGGCACTCTTCAAATGGATCTCTCCTATGCTACTATCCCTGTTTTTGGAGGGGTGAAAAGAAGGCTTTACAGGGAATCTTAGTTGGCATATGTTATCAGTGACGAGAAAAATCCATCCAGTCATCCTATCTATTCGGTTGACACAGATATGGGATCTTGTATTTTGCAAATTGATGATTCACTGCCTGATACATTGCTGCTCAGAAAGCCCACAGATCAGATCACAATTCAGCCCACAGAAACAACAGAAGATGATCTCTAGACCATGTTCTTTGACGGTGCTTGCACTAGGGAGTCAGCTAGAGCAGGAGTGGTATTCATTTCTCCCTCTAAGAAAACTTCTCATTTGTCCTTTAAACTTGATTTTAAAGTGACTAATAACATTGCTGAGTATGAGGAACTACTTTTGGGGCTGAATGCAGCCAAAGAGAGGGGCATTAAAAGATTGCAGGTGTTTGGAGATGCAGATTTCATTATTCAGCAGGTGAATAAGTCCTTTCAAGCCAAGCATGTCAGACTGAAGGCATATAGAGATGAAGTGT
>ML782376.1:251771-268979 GCA_009831015.1 Picea engelmannii | reverse complement strand
GCAGTATGATGACTTGAAGACTTTTGACACAGAAGTAATTCAGCATAAGATTCCCTTGAATAAAGACACCAAACCATTCAGGCAGAAGCTTAGATCCTTCAACCCTTTGTTGTTGCCTACAATGGAGAGGGAAATTAAGAAGCTGTTGGATGCCCGCATTATCATTCCTCTCAGGTATTCAAAATGGATTGCAAATCTTGTGCTGGTTAGGAAGAAGAATGGGGAGATCAGACTCTGCATCGACTTCAGAAATTTGAATAAGTGCTCTAGGAAGGACAATTACCCTCTGCCTAAAATGGAGCATATTCTGCAGAAGGTGTTAGGATCAAAGGTGATGTCTTTTATTGATGGGTTTTCCCGATACAACCAGATTGTTGTCCATCTGTAAGACAAGGAAAAGACTACTTTTACCACTCCATGGGGTACGTTTATGTACAAGAAGATGCCCTTTGGATTGATGAATGCAGGAGCGACATTCCAAAGGGCAATGGACATTGCTTTCGTTGGAGAGAAAGATAAATTTGCCCTCATTTATCTTGATGATATCACTGTTTTCTCAAACAGACATGAACTTCATTTGCAGCACTTAAGAAGGACATTTCTGAAATGTCGAAGGTATGGCATCTCTCTTAATCCGAAAATATCAAATTTTGCACTTAAGGAGGGAAATTACTTGGGCATATTGTTTCAGCTGATGGGGTTAAGATTGACCCAAAGAGGGTAGAAGCAATTAAAAATCGGTCTCTTCCTAGATCAAAGAAGGACATTCAGTCTTTCCTTGGGACTATTAACTTTGTCAGAAGGTTTATAGTGAATTTTGCTAAACTCACAAAGCATATCACTGCTATGTTGAGGAAGGACTCTGAGGTAAAGTGGACTGAAGTAGCCAGACATTCATTCAATGCCATCAAGGAAGCTATCACAACAACCCCTGTTTTGATCAACCCTAATTTCTCCAAGGTATTTTACATTTTTTCATTTGCTTCCAGTGATACAATTGCAGCGGTACTCTTGCAGAAGAATGTTGATGATCAAGAGCAGCCGGTTGCCTTCTTCAGTAAGGTCTTGAGGGATGCAGAACTAAAGTATGAATTGTTGGAGAAACATGCATATGCACTTCTCAAGTCACTAAAAGCTTTCAGGGTCTACATTCTTCAGGCAAAGGTAATATCTTTTGTTCCCTCCAGTTCAGTTAATAATGTTCTTGTCCAACCCGACATTGATGGCAAAAGGAGTAATTGGATAGAAAGATTGATTGAATTCGTTGTTGAAATCAAACCAGCAAAACTTGTTAAGGGTCAAGGCCTTGCTAAACTTTTGGCAGAGGAAAATTGCAGGCTGCTTGAAATAAATTTGATGAGTATTAATGCAAAAAATGATCATCCTTCAGAGGATAAAGAAGGTGAGAAAATGCAGGTCTCAGCTCACTTAGCTGATTGCAAATGGTACAGTCACATTATTCAGTTTCTGCAAACTTTATCAGTCCCATCAGATTTGACAAAAACTCAAAGAAAGGCTTTAAAACTCAAGGCCATAAATTTATGCATCAATGACAGCTTGTTGTTCTAGAAAAACCCCATAGGTTTATTGTTGAGGTGTGTAAATCAGGAAGAAGCAGTTAAGGTCATGATTGAATTGCATAATAGTGAATGTGGAGGACATCACTATTGGAAAACCACCGCACATAAAATCTTAAGACCTGGTTACTACTAGCCATCCTTATTTTCAAATGTGTATAAGTTTGTGAAAACTTGTGACAAGTGTCAGAGATTTGAAGGTAAACAACAGCTGAAGTCTCTTCCCCTCAAACCTATAGTGGTCACAGGGCCTTTCCAGCAGTGGGGCCTGGACTTCATAGGTGAAATTCATCCGCCTTCTAGTGGTCAGCACCGGTGGATCCTGGTTGCCATTGATTACTTTACAAAGTGGATTGAGGCTATTCCCACCCGAAACGACAATCATACTGTCATCATAAATTTTCTGCAAGAAAACATATTTTCCAGATTTGGCTGTCCCAAGAGATTGGTCACTAATAACGTTGTTGCATTCAAAGATAAACACTTGGTGAAAATGTGTGAAGAATTGGGAATTCAGCTGGTACATTCCACAACCTACTATCCGCAAAGGAATGGCTTAGCTGAGTCATCCAACAAGAGTTTAGTCAGGATCATAAAGAAGCTGCTTGAACAGAATGCCAGAGGTTGGGATTCCAAACTGAATTTTGCCTTGTGGGCTGACATGGTTACATGTAAGAAATCAATTGGTACATCTCCTTTCAAGTTGGTATATGGTACCGAAGCCATATTTCATGTTCAACTTGCATTGTTGGTTGCAAAATTCTTACAAGAAACTGATTCTGAACCAAGTGATTTGACCAGGAGAATTCATAACTTGGTAGAACTACAGCAAGAAAGAGAGCATCTCTTGGAAAAAACAGAATTGCATCGAGAAAGAATCAAAGAAACTTTCGACAAGAAAGTCAAATTAGATGTCTTCAAAACAGGGGATTTAGTCTTAAAGTGGGATGCAGCAAGGCAGGAGAAGGGGAAACACGGAAAATTTGAGGCTCTCTGGACAGGTCCTTTTGTCATAACAGTGGTGCACCAGAACAACACCTTTGTTCTCCAAACTCTTTCAGGTGAGGCAGTAGCAGGTGGCCCTTTCAACGGGCGCTTCCTGAAGATCTATTTCTCATAAGGCTTCCTTTGAAGCCCTGTTCTACTTGTACATATTTTGTTTTCCAGTTCTGTTTTCTTTATTTCAGTCATTCAAATAACTCCATGCCCAATGGTACTAGCAAACTATTTTTCAAATTTTTGTTTCAAATTGTAACAAGGTTACTGAGTCTAGCTAGGTTCTTGGTCACCTCACAGGGAGATGCCCATCCCAGTTGGAGCCAAATGTTAGCTCCCAAAATGTACCCATCCCTTTGGTTGCATTTTGTGATGGATAGCATGGCTATTGGTAGTATCCTCAATTCATTTTTGAGTTTTTCTAGTTGCAAAACTTAGGTTTTGGTTTTTGGTCTTAGAAATGAGATGACCCATAACAGATTTCTTTTCAAAATTTTCATAATTTGCTTTCAACAGCTAACGTGTGTCCAAAAGGTGAGTGTTAGCTGGTGAAAATGGCAACTTGCAACAACAAAGAAGCATCTATCATAGGTCCGTGCGCTGGTGAAAGTGTTGATTTTCAAAACATCCAAAGAAGCATTGTCGCAGGTCGTGCACTGGTGAAAGTAAAGACTTTCAACAACTAAGGATAAATTCTCACGGGGTGGCGCACTGGTGAAAGTGAAGACTTTCAACAGCTAAGGAGAAGTTCTGCAGGATCGTGCGATGGTGAAAGCGGTAAGTTTCTACAGCTGAGGGGCGTTTTCCACGGGTCGTTGGTTGGATAAATCAGGAATCACATGCGTTTATCCACGTTTCAAAATCAAATCATGATGTGATCAACTCACGACATGCGATCAGAAGGATGCGCTGGTGAAAGTGGGTAATCATTTAAAATCGAGTTCCACGTCCCAGTTAGATTACACCTCGGATCTGGCTTGGAAAATCATGCTCCACAATCATGGCATCAGGGATGGCAAGTTCAAATTCAGTGGCACAGGTACAGAAGATGTACTGTCGGGATGACATCACCAAATCTGATTATTTCTTCCATATCATGCATCGTTCATGAATGTTTGATAAGTTTCTAATGCTAAAAAACAAAGCTGACTCCCGAGTGCTTCCAACAACACAAGACCTCGACCCGAATATCAGTTTCCTAAGTCGTGTATGCAAAATCGTTTGGGATTTTGGGTGACAGAATGGTGAGGAGACACAGTGGTTCTCTACTCAGAAAAGAGCTGGACATCTTATCTTTTCTACAAACACATCCAGAAGTCCAGAAACATTTCTCAGATGCAGGGTGTATTGAATTCGTTGAGAGGTTGCAAAATGGTTGCCACCAGTCGACAGCAGAAGCTTTTGCCAAAAGTTTTGATGGGAATAAGGCTCATGTTGGGTCCTTCGAAATCATAGTAGATGAAGCTACCATTGCTGCAACAACCAACCTACCAAGAACGGGCCAGAGTTGGTTCAAAACCACCGCCCCTAAAAATTTGAATTTCAGAGCTTATTTGAAAGAAGAGTTCAGGCACAATGCATGGAAAAAGGGTATGTCGGTTTCTTATCTAGAGGAGGAATGGCAGGAGATGTTTAAGGGCATCCAACTCTACATTACCTCGAAGGGCAGGTATGACAAACTCATGATGTATCACTTCAAACTCCTGGACCATTTCACAGGCAAGACTCTCCTCAAATTACCTTTTTTCCTACATAAGAGTTTAACTAAAGTTTGCAAGAAGATCAGGGCTCAACCCTTGAGCATGAAGAATACTCTATGCCACTTCAGCCTCATTAAATTGATCATTCTGGAGGAATTAAAACAACAGGGAAGGAGCTGGGATCATTTTCTATTCTGGGAGGGTTTTGAAACACAGACTCAGCCTGCAAATGAACAGAGGAAAGGTTCAAAGAAACAGTTGACTCCTCAAAGTAGTTCAAGGAAGAGGAGGACCCTGCCAGGACCTTCAGAAGACAAAATTTATGTAGTGAAGCCCCACAGGTCGAAGAAAAGATTAATCTTTGAGACCACTACAGAACAACCCATAGAGCAGCCTACAGAGAAGAGAACCAATATATTAAACTTACCCTATACAGATTCAGAATCAGAGCAACAAGACCAATGCCCTGTCACCAAGAGTCCTGAGCAGTCAACTGAGTGTGCACAAAATTATGAGACCTTCACTCATACAGAGGAAGGAGAAACATCAAAAAGCTCCAAGTCAAAGAAGTCTCAGAAAATCAAGCATCTGAAAGAGGTAATAGCTCAGCAAGAGGTTTTGGAACGGGTAATCAAAGAAAGGTATAAGAAGTTGTCTGATAACTTCGCTAAAACCAATGCTGCGTTTGAGAGATTGGCTCGGGAAAGTGTTAAAGAGAAGAAAAGAAAGCAAAAACTCACCAAAGATTACAATAGTCTATGGTGGCTTGCCAAACGCCTGAAAAGGAAGATAAGAAGATTGAAACAAAAGCAAAGACAAAAATCCCATCCAGATCTGAAGGTACTTTCTCAAGTCACTGTTAATATGCAAGGTGAGAAATCGGAGATGCACTGAGTTTTGATGGAATCAAAATTTTGAAGGTGAAAACTCATTTTGGGTGCAGTCAGGGTTTTCACCAGCGCAAAGCGATATTTTATGACCCGTTAGCTGGTGAAAGGCAGCGCTTTCACTAGCTAACACACGAAATATAAAACGAGTTAGCTGTTGAAAGATGGAAAAGCAATTTTTGAAGCCAAGAACAAAACAGGTCATTTTTCACAGGTTATGAAGGAGTTCCAGAGTATCAAGGGACTATCAGATCGCATGCAAAGGACTCAGCATCAGAGGTTCGAGAGAATTTTGGGAACCACATGCAAAACAACTTCCTCAAAAATCGACCATGAACGTTGGAGAAATCCAAATGTCAAGACAGATGTCCTGCCATGTTTCATTACATCGTAGATCCCAGGAGCTGAAGGATATAGATGGCGAATTTTTGAGATTGAAAACAATCCGAATGATAGTTTAGTTGTTAAACCTTTATGATCAAGTTGTTTAGATACATTTGAATTGCTTTTATTTAATACAGATCCATGTTTTTAGGATCTGTAAAACAGATTGTAAGAGGCTATAAATGCCTATTTTTGATATGAGATAAGGGTTCAAACTGGGAGATATTTTATGCCACTGTATAGACTCTTTTTGCAGAAATAAAGTTCAGTTTCCTTTCNTTTGCAATATCAGAATTGTCCATCTTTCATTTTCTGTACTTTGCTTTCAGTTTATTTTAGTTCATAAAGACTGTTATCTCTTTATTGAGCTCATAGACTTGAAATTAAAGGATTCCTTGTTGTCTTGTATTAAGCCCTACTTTCACTCATATTGGCAAATCAAGAATAGTATTCTCCATCCTCTCTTTCAATTATTTGATCTGATTATTGTTTACTGAAAGCACTGTATCTTTAGATGTGTGATGAGTTGTTTATTATACAAATCATTAGAGACCCCATTGTCCCAAACACATAAAAACCATTATTTCTAAGTTACCAAGCATCCTTAGCCTACAACCCTAAGGAGTTTCTTGGAGTGATAACAGATCCCATGCACAAAAAGGTTCCCAAGACTTGGGAAGACCTCTCAATGCTACATTCACCAACTCAACATCCTAGATTATCTCGCCAATGGTTGCAAGTTGATCTCGGATCTGTGTAATATTCATAAGATAGTTAACAACCTTGTCCTCACTAGACATCTCAACAACTTGAAGTTGGTGCTTCGAATGTAGAAACCTGCCTATATTTCTATTTTGGTATAGAATCGCCAAAGAATCATACATTTCCTTAGCATATTTCTTCTCGGCAATGTGCAGATTCAAGTGATCCTTTATGGATTCTAGCAACACCTATTTGGCCTTCACTTTCTTCTTCTTGTGAGATTCCAATTCTTGTGGATCAATAGAACTTGCAACAACAACCTCAACATACTCTTTGAGGTCATTCTTCTCTAATAGAAGAAAAAATATTTCCTTCCAAGCCCGAAAGTTTGTTTCCCCTTCCAACTTGCCCTCAATCTTCAATGTTTTCACCATCTCCAAGA
This sequence comes from Picea engelmannii, assembly GCA_009831015.1. Taxonomy (NCBI): domain Eukaryota; kingdom Viridiplantae; phylum Streptophyta; class Pinopsida; order Pinales; family Pinaceae; genus Picea; species Picea engelmannii. Next base: position 262,291 of record ML782376.1, on the reverse strand, counting down.
TCTTATCTGATAACCCTCTTCTAAACTGTCATTTCCCTTAAATCTGTCCTTTAGTTTCCCTTGATGGTTATCAATCTAATAAGATATATCCTCTTGGTTTCCTCCCTTCAGAGACTAGGCTCCCTCTTTCCTTCAAAGCCTCGGCTCTGATACCATGTTGATTTTCTAGCAGATTCAACCCTTGATATGCACAAATACCATGTTGATCAAAATGAAATCACTTTATCTACTAAAAGCACAACTAAGTAATCAACTAAACATGCAACATAAACATAAACAAGGAAACCAAATCAAGCACAGATAAACACCAATATTTCGGGTATAAAACATTTGAAAAACCTTGGAGGGAAAACCAGTCCAATGATGCTTTTATTAAGATCAAATCAAGGCTCCCCTAATAGGGAAAATGGCCCGCTGAGAGAATTATACATTGAAAAAATACATGGCAACTCTTGTGTTGTTGCACGACCTTGTACCAACACATTTCCCAAGGGATACACAATTCTCCCTCTTGTGATCCGTGTATATACACTACTCGACCCACTGTGAATCGAGTATATGTACAAAAAGTTTGTACGACAAGCTTTGTATGATCTAACTTTTCCATGGCTTTTGTTCACTGAAACCCACCTGCGACTACTTCTGCTCTCTCTCCTCCTTGACATGTATGACCTCTAGATGGAAGTCCTTCTCCACATATCTAAGATATTGAATCACAGTCCTCTATGATCCAACCCTCTGATCAACACTTGGATGAAATATCTTCACCCAACCTGTGAGATCTCCTCACTCTAGTGTAAGCAAAATTCCTTCTTTGTTCCTACACTCCTCACACTAGCAAAAAGTCCTTCTTTGTTATCCTCAACCATGGTCTCTCACCAAAGTCTATCGACCTTGACCTCTCATCAAAATTCTCTCACTTTGATCTCTCATCAAAAGCGACTTCCTCTCAAAATGAATTCCTCCTTCACCCTAGTCTTTCTTTTATAATCATGAGTTACAATCTATTTATAATCTTCAGAGTGATCTATGGTTGAGATTACTTCTCACACTCACTTAAGATTTAGATTACATGATGCATGCTATGCATGTTCCTTAAATAACTCAATTCACTAAAAAATACAATTTTAATTTAATTAATTCCTTTTAACTAAAGTAAACTCACACTGGGCTTTCGACGACTTCCACATGATAGACACAAAAAAATGTAGAAGTACCTATCCCATGTTACCACAAACATCAATAGTCTTGAATAGTGTCTTCAAACTTGTGAGTTGTAGGGGCCCGATACTTGAGGAAATATTAGATAAGGATCGTTGAAGAAGACATACTTTTAGGCTTGAAATAATGTCTAATCTAGACTCTTTACCTTTCTTCAAGTGACAAGAGAAACAACCACACTATCACATTTTCTTGTTCTACACCATAAGATATGATGAATTCAGTAAACTCGGCAATATGTGTAACAACTGAAGATGGATCACTGTCAAACTTAGGGATATGACTCAACCATTTCATCGGGCATTTGTTTAGATACCAATAAACAAACTCAATGTCCAAGGCTTTGCATGCCTCATGGAAGTACCATGGGGACATGCTTACATCACTTAGGGTAATACCTCATTGGAGTCACCAAATGAGCTCAAGAATCATCAATGATGGAAATGGAACATCCCTCAAATGGAGTCACAAAGAAAGCTATGAGTAAAGGCTTTGGGAAAAACTTGCCAAGTGTCATTAGGGCTCGAAGAAGGATTCAAAATCCTCCCCAACAACGGTGCCAAAATGTTATCATACAATCTATATCTTGGGAAAATCCCAACCCAAACCACAAAGGTGAGACAACTACGGGGGTACCTACTCACAATCACCTTAGATAGACACACCCCTCGCTTTAGTGATGATGAAATCACCACAAAAGGGGAATCCCAATGACCCTAGGAGGATTGAGATGGAAAGTGGGAGAATGATCAATGAACACCCCTATAGGTCAAGATACGAGATGGAGTAAGGCTTAAGAACGAGTCTTGTAGATCACAGATAGTTGCCAAGTATTGTGTACCTGCAAAACAATGTTAGCCCTACCCAGAACAAGACAAATGATGGAAATAAAAGCCTTAGACCAAAGGGGATCAAGCAAGAAACCTTGTTGTCCCAAATTTCAATAGTATTGGAATATATATATCAACAATGAACAAGTTATGACAACTGCAAATTATCTATCAAAATCATGTACAAGATATGTGGAAATAAAGCTAACAGTGAGTAGATAAACTTCCAATGATTATAGTAAGACTTTGATATCAGTTAGGGGGATGTTCATTAGTGTTGTCAACAAATATTGTAACAGCCCTATGGCCGTAGCAAACAATTTCTACAACAACAACTTCTATCCACCAAAACCAACAAGTAAACCACCCAAAAGATAGCCAACAACAAGTAGAACAATTATGGCATCCTGCGAGTGAAATTTAGTGGTAGAAAAGTGAATAAATAATAATAAGAAGACGAACTGCTACAACCCTATTGGCTGAAGCATGAATTTATAACAACAATGAGAATCACTTGGCTAAATAAAACACCCTTAGGGCACAATAAATCTTATAACATGAAAAATCGATTCCAACTTGAACAATCACAATATCTCAAAAAATCATGTTTACCAATGCATGAATATGCAATCTCCAAGGCAAGTATATTAGTGCCTTGTCAATTGGGTTAATGGATTCTCTTGTGTATGGGCTAGATTTGTTACTTCTCTAGGGGTGTAGGCCCTTTTACTCCCTAGAGCAAACTAACCTAGCAAGGTAAATCTACAAGGGTGTAAGCCCTTTTACTCCTCGTAGCAACCTTTGCAAAATGGCCATTTCAATGACAACAATGACAAATCTTCATCGAGGGTGCATGCCCTTATACTTCTCCAAAGATTAGACAAATTTAACCTTGAAACAAGAATAAACAATACAATATGCAGAAATTCCTTACCAATTTCAAGAGATAACATGAAAAACCTTTCTTTATCAAGAATGTTCCACCACATTTGCAAAGAAAGAAGCACCAAGAGAAATCAATAGCTTTCATCCACAATAGACAAGTAAAAACATCCACAAGTGCACCAAAGAGAGATAGAGAAATTTTCCCAAGTAGGGAGAAAATTTCAGCCAATAGAGCATGTAACTCTCAAAGTCATGATGATAAAATGACAGGGAAGTGACCTTTATTTATATGAGGTCAACCAACCCTAATTTGTCCACTTTTAATTTGTCAACAAGAAAATACAAAAAGTAAATCCCCTTTTAGGGGTGGCATTAGGCCTCCAAGAGAGACATTGAGCCCCTAGGTGGAAATCATTGGGCCTCTAAAGGCCATGTGTCACCTCATCATATGCTAGGGTGACAATAAATCCATCTCTCTCCATCAAACCATGACACATCACCATCAAACCATGAAATCCCATAAAAAACCCTAGGTCAATGTGATCTCTAGGGCTTAGAAGATGACGCCTTAAGCCTCCAAAGGCCAATGCTAGGGTGCAAGGGGCTGTAATATGATCATCTCATGGTCTCCAAGTGACTCCAAAGGCATCTTTCATCCTCCCATGCGTCCAATGAGAGGGGGTGCATCATCCAACACGTGGGCTTCATGCCCCTATGAAGGTCCAAGTAACCTTGTGCCTTCACGAAAAGACTTTCACTTGGCAAGGCCTTGCAAAGACAAACAAATTCGCCCTCCAAGGGTCCACAAGTCATAAGTATCATGTCAAATAAGCCATATCTAATAAAATAACCACCCAAACATGTGCATCAAATCCCCCCTTTTCAAAATAAACAAATGCTCAAAGAACTTACACAACTTGCCAAATTTAAGTATGGGAGGGTTGTCATGCTGACCTATTGGGTAGATCATTCCCCAAGTCAAGGAATATTTCCCAAGAGGACACTCTCTAATTCATGTAAAGAATATGAGGTGGATGGGGGCATGACTTCTGGGCATGTGGTTTCTTGACATACAAGGGCTCATATTCTCTCATTTATGGGTGCCTCTGTAGAGGGTGCACTTGCTCTTGAGTTACCAACTATTTAGGTGCCATTTTTCCTAGACCCCTTCTTAGCCATCTTTCCAATCCTTGCTTCCAATTATTTGTAATTCGTTAGTCCCCTTTATAGGGTTTCAAGCAATTTGGGACCGGGGCGGGAATTGAGTAAGTAGAGCTAAAGTTGGACCGACTTTTGATGGTCCTCATTTGCTGTGTTCAATTTCTTTTCAACATTAGTTTCTTATTCTTTTATAGCAGCTGCAATCTACCTATCAGACTTTAGCCCCTTCTTCCCATGAAATGAGGTATAAGCCCTTCTTGGGTCAATATGCCTGAAAACCCAAAAGATGAGGAGATGAAAAGGGAAGAAGTATAGAAAGTGTTAAGTATGTGCAGGAGCGGTATGATAACCCTTCAAGGAGACCACCTAGTAACAACCCTTTTCTGAAGGGTGACCACTGACTAGGACAACATGTCAACCACCGAGGTGAAATGAGGCAAAGGGCATAATTTCCAAGCAAACGTTTTCAAAAACAAGAAATGACCCTTTGCAACATGCTCAAATGCTTCATTTATTAGAATGACACTTACCACAACACCAGACTTGTTACCTCATGGAGCAAGACCCGTTGTCCTCTATGAGCCAAGTTGGTGTGGTGGATGCTACTGCCATTGATCGAATGATGACGTGTGGTAAGATAGGGGCCTATGCTTGCACATTCGCCTCTTGATACTTCATGTCTGCAGCCTAAGGGCCCCGAGGCATCATCTCCTTAGTTACCCCTAAGAATGTGGGGTAACAACCAACATTCATTCATTCCACAGATGTTGTCTCTTTATATAATCTAATTTCTGGGAATAAAAAAGAAATCCAAGACAACTAAGACATTAGTGTTTCCAATAAATGTAAAAAATGCCACTGATTATGCATCTATGTGCTTCCAAGTTGTTTAGCTAAAGGAATAGGCAACTAATAAATAGGTGATGAGTTAATCAGTGCAATAAGATTTTCACTATCCATTCTTTTAGTAGTCGAATGATAGAGTAGGTGTGATAGTAGGTATGAATTAACGAAAGCATTAAACCCATTACTTACTTTATAGTAAAGGAAAAAAGTAGACGAATTAAAGAAGATAGGTAAAGAAAATAGGTATTAGTGCAACCACTTCCATTATAACAAAAAAAAGCTCGCATATTGCTCTTTATTTATGATAAATCACTGTACCTAGATAGATAAAATAATGGGAAGTAATTGATACTAGATAATTTGTACCTTCACTGTAGGTCCAAGATTTCCAATGTTCCAACAAAAGCTTCAACCCACGATTGATGTATCTTTAGCCAACCGGTGATGTATAAATGTCTTATAGTTGAATTGCAAATATATCAGTGATTTAGTAACTGAATATCAAAGCCTTTCTTCTCGCTTATGTTCAAGTTTGGAAAGCAGAAAAATATTTGTAGTCAAAGGCAAAGTAATTGATGGTCAATGATGAATCAATGCTATAGTCGTGGCCTTCGACAGGGACTGGCAGGGACTAAAAATGCATTAGAACTTTTTACCCTAACTTAAAACTTAGGTTATCTAATTGCATTGTGTCATAGCTCAACAATAAGACGTAAAACTTGTTAGCCAATATAATGTTTTATAAAAAAAATTAAATATTATAAAAGAATAATTATTTCGTTTGGTGTATGTATAACATTTAGCAACACAGTCAAATGGCCTCCAGAGTGGAGCAAGGGGCTTGATAAGCATATCGACGAATTCTGTTTACAGATGGACCTTCAACTGTGGCCCATGCACCAATACCAGGGCTGAATTATTGGGTGTCTAGGCTACTCTACATTTGGCATCTAGTTTAAACATTGAGGAACTTCAAATCTTTGGTGACTCCATAATTGTATAGATTGGTTGAACAATAGGGGAAAACTACATGTCACCTCTCTTTTGGGCTGGCAGGACAGAATCAAAGAGCTTCAACTCATCTTCAGGAAGCTCAACTTCACACATACATATCGAGAGTACAATAAAGAAACAATTTTTCTTTCAAAGGCTGCTCTCCAGAAACAAGCTGGTATAATCACCTACAACCACTGGGTTGATGGACATGAGGGTCCCCCACTTGTTCTAAATCTATATTAACATTTACATTTTTAGTTCCCAGTTGTCTTCCCTGGCAGATTGATGGTAGCTACTTTTTGTATCTAAATTTTGTGGATATTTTTATCTACAGATTAGGGACAGTTAGTACTATGGATCACATTTTTTTGCTACTTTTTGGTATATAGTTTATGTCTCTTGTAACAATCCTACACTTGTTTCTTTCACACTTATGATGGTTGAAAGAACATTGTTGGAGATACACATTTTGAGAGTGATATATCCTTGATATGAGAACCAAATTATATTCTAATATAATTATATAATTGAGAAATTTTTTTGCTGGAAAAACAACACCAAAACATTTATAATAAAAAACTAACTAATGAATGTCCAACAATAATTTAAATGCTATAGTCCTCACCTTCGGTAACAACTCAAAAACATCACGCCTTACCTTAACCTTTTTTTCCATGAAAAAATTCCCTCAAATTTATAAAGAGTATAAATTCATTTACAATAAAAGGCCTCGACTGGATAGAGAGCAAGGTCGATTTGAGAGCAAGGTCGATCTAATAAAAACGAACCCAAGCAGAACATGAAAATAGAGACTTCAAGAAAGAGAGTGATATATCGATGTTCGCCTTACCTTAACCTACACCACACCAATCACAACAAACAATACAATTTAATATCATAATCACTCCACATACCCTAAGAACTCCACAACAAATTAAATAGATGCATGATAGTACAACAAATATTCAACATTATAATTGATTTTAAGTATCAAAAAGTTTGTGCAGGTTTCCGTGGTTTCCATTTAATTCCTCTCAAAATGGGAATGAACATACAGTGGTTTTGAATTGTTAAACAACTTGCAAGATTGTACGTGAAATTACAGAGCCTTCATTTAGGGAGGACAACGAGAAGAGCCCAACGATTAAAATTCCTGTATCGAATCGATCTGTTTCTTCATCATGATGCCAATTGAAATGGGCGTATTGAGATCACTATGAAAGTACGATTATGAAGGCTAACATCTCATTCAAACCATTTATCACCGGCCTTGAATCGGTACTGAAGGCACTGGCTCTGCCATTAATAGTAGCAGAATACCACACAGGTACGCCTATTTTCAGTAGAAAATTTCAATACCGACTATTGGATTCCCAACAGAAAAACAATTATTGTTTTAATGAACATAATTGTAAAATCACTACCATTGCTCCACAGAAACAAATGTTTCAAGTACCACGTAATAGGAGATGGAATGCAGATTTGAGTTCCTGTAATGTGATGATTACAAATTATGTGAAGAGGGGACGAGTTGAAGATGCACGCAAAGTGTTTGACGAAATGCCTGAACGAGATGTAGTCACATGGACTGCCATGATTTCAGGGTATTGCCAGAATGGGAAAATAGAGGAAGCCCGCAAATTGTTTGACAGAATGCCTGAACGAAATGTGATCTCATGGACTGCGATGATATCTGGGTATATCCAGAACGGGAGGATCAAAGAAGCACACGTTTTGTTTGATCGAATGCCTGAACGGAATATTGTTTCATGGAATACGATGATTGGAGGCTATTTGCAGAAGGGGAAATTGGAGTATGCTCGTGAGCTGTTTGACAAAATGTCGGAACGAAATGTGGTTTCATGGAATGCCATGATTACGGCATATGCTCGGAAAGGAAAATTAGAGGATGCTTGCCAGCTGTTTGAGGAGATGCCAGAGCGAGATGTGATCTCTTGGACATCTATGGTTGCAGGGTATGCGCAGAATGGAAGAATTGACGAAGCATGTGAACTGTTTAATAAAATGCCTGAAAGAAATGTGATTTCATGGAATGCTATGATTGCAGGATACACCCAGAATTCCAGAATAGAGGACGCCCGTCAGGTGTTTGATGGTATGCCCGAACGGAACACCTCATCATGGAACTCTATAATTGCTGGATATGTTCAGAATGGTAGGATAGAAGATGCCCAAGAATTGTTCGATAGAATGCCTGGCCGAAATGTAGTTTCATGGACTGCAATGATTACAGGATATGCACAGAATGCACAGGGAGAGGATGCCCTGCAAATATTTTCTAAAATGCAGGAGGAAGGTATTAAACCGAACCGGGCCACTTTTGTTGGCATTCTGAGTGCATGTGCCAACCTGGCAGCTCTGGAACAGGGCAAGCAGCTGCAGGGGTATACAATAAAAGTGGGATTTCAGTTTGATATATTTGTGGGAAGTGCTCTTATTAGCATGTATGCCAAATGCGGGTGTATAGACAGTGCACGCAAGATGTTTGATGAAACCCCTGGAAGGGATGTGGTTTCTTGGAATGCGATGATTGCGGGATATGCACAGCATGGTTTTGGTAATGATGCACTTAATATTTTTGATGATATGCAAAGGACTGGCATGAAGCCTAATGATGTGACTTTCATTGGTGTCCTGTGTGCATGCAGCCATGCTGGCCTTGTAGATCAAGGTTTATATTACTTTGATTCCATAGAACAAGTTCATTGCATCATACCCAGAGCAGACCATTATGCCTGCATTATTGATCTCCTTGGTCGTGCTGGACGCCTGGAAGAGGCTAAGAGTATTGCTAACAATGCAAAATGTGAACCGAATCCTAGTATGTGGGGAGCATTGCTTGGTGCCTGTAGGATCCATGGTAATATGGAGTTAGGTAAACTTGCAGCAGAGCGCCTTTTTGAATTGGAACCTAAAAATGCTGGAACATATGTGCTTTTATCAAACATTTATGCAGCAGATGATAGGTGGGAAGATGCTGCAAGAGTGAGAATGATGATGAAAAACAGGGGGCTAAAAAAGCAACCAGGATGCAGTTGGATTGAATTTAAGAACAAGGTGCATGTATTCCTAGTAGGAGACAGATCTCATGCACAATCTGAACAGATCTATTCCACATTGAAGAGTTTGGACAGGCAGATGAAGCAGGCTGGCTATGTTCCTGACACTAAGTTTGTTCTCCATGATGTGGAGGAGGAGCTAAAGGAACATATTCTCTACCAGCATAGTGAGAAGCTAGCCATTGTGTTTGGCATTATCAACATACCTAGTGGCACACCTATAAGGATCTTTAAAAACCTTCGTGTGTGTGTTGATTGTCACACTGCAACAAAGTTCATTTCAAAGATAGTTGAACGGGAGATTATAGTGAGGGATGGCAGCCGCTTCCATCATTTTAAGGATGGGTTATGCTCGTGTGGTGATTATTGGTGATTCTTGAAGATAATCCGGTGAATATATATTTTTTCATCTCTGGGCTCGTCTTAGAGATTGGTGCGGGAGATTAGGGGTTCTGACCTCTTACCATATTTTTAATAGTTGAAGGTGAGAAGAAAATGGTGTTTAAACGTCTATAAGCCTGTGATGACAGAAGCCTTTGATTACTAGTTGAAGCCAACATAGCCTGGTGTTTGAACCTAGCTCAGTTGCTTCTCTTGTCATCAGAAGCTGCATGTTGTAAAGTATATTAGCTCAACTATGCCACCAGTCAGGTTTTTTATTGCGGTTGCAGCTCTTTATATTCACGTGGTTATTCTTTACTGAACTTCTCTTGGTCTGGTTTCTTCTTTCTACCTATTTTTCAAAATGCAGACAGAGAAGCCGCCTCAGGTGCCCACAGCATATGAACCAAGATGTCTTCAATTCAGATGCATGTCCATCATGATCTAACATAATCAATCTGCTATTATTGCTGCTCATTCCCGTAACCTGGGTGAATTTGTTGACATTGGATATATCACATACTGTTCTATGAATCTACACTCTGTTTCCATGTCCAAGATATAAATTAAATCACAACTTCACTCAGTAGTACTTTGTCATGCTCTTTGTTTTTTCAACCAGAACATATGCATTCATGTTTGGAGGAGTTTGGACCTTATTTTCATCTATTCTAACTTTACCTTGTGGGCAACTATTTTGAAATATGGCAGCAACAACCAAAGGATATACATTCATGTTTGGAGGAGATTGGACCCAATTTCATCTTTTATAACTTAAGCATGAGGGCAATGATTTTGAAATATGGCAGCAAGCCATTTAAAAAATGCATGATACAAAGCCTATGAAGGTGGAGGCTAGCATTACTTATGATATAATATAAATTTAACAGATCATGCACATGAAAATATTAGTGAGTAGCTACAGTGAACATTGAAAATACTATGATGATGTCTCCTTATTACTGATTTTCTTCACAATGTGTTGGAGACGGCTCATGGTATGGATCTAGCATGTAATATAATAATAATAATAATAATCTATTTTTAAGGTCACGGCCAAGTCAGCACACCAAATTATGAGACCCCCTTGTTTGTGGGACAAGGGACCCCCCTCCGCCCA
>ML782376.1:234890-247719 GCA_009831015.1 Picea engelmannii | reverse complement strand
GTCAATCCCTTCACTTAAGGTGCCAACAAGAGGATTAGGGTTTATGCAACTGCACCAGCTAGTAACCCTAGCGACAGTGCTATGGTGACTGCTTTTGCTAGAAACCCTAGTGGCAGTTCTTCAACGAGCTTAATATCCTCACGACTATGTTTCCTTCCAGCGGTTAGACTGAATGAAGGAGGGTGGGCCCCATAATCTGTTAGAATATAGGTGGATGTGCTCGTTTTACCATTGACAATACCCTTGTCACCCAACCATAGGCCGAAGCCACCCTCCGAGCACCTTAACCTTGACAGAGAATCACTCCGGAAGCAAACCCTAGGCTAGATAGCCAAACAAAGGGTAGCGCACCTTTCCCCAAGGATAGCGCACCAATAAGAGTTGATCAGATAGTCCAAACCCTAGCCAAGAGATAGTCGAAGCGTAACTGCTAGCTGCAGCAGCTGCAACGGCAACTTTCCTCCAAACCTGCGCAGAAACTGGGTAACTGCAGTGCGCACAAGTGCTGCTCTACAATTCTGAGACTGCCTACCAGAATGAGAACTGGCCTCCTGTATTTATACTAATTCTGGCTAACTGCCTGGGCCGACTTCTCATTCTGGGTATCTGTCTGTTCAGTATATATTATTATTTCTGACCAACTTCTTCTCTTGGAGGCTAATAACCTAATATAAATTATCTTCTCGAGCCGACAAGTCTTCTAGGGTTATTAGCCAACTCATTAGGGTTTCTTCTTGCTTCCTGGAGTATTCTATCCTCGTCAGGTTTACACGTGGAGGTAAATACCTCCCGCAGCTACCATAATATCAACACTTTATCATAGAGATTTGAAAAGTAAAACACTATGAACTAAATATAGCAAAATATTACACCATAAAGCTTAATTGAAGCTACCTGGCCAAGTGGAGTAAGAGTTTATCCTTTCCTAGGGCACATCAATTTATTAGCCTAAAAAGAGAGGGCCAATAAGCTAACACAACTAATACAGTCCACCTAAATCAATACTTAAACATTTGACAACAGAAACCAAATGTTGACAGAAGAAAAGGAATGAAATAATTGTTTTAAGAGCAAAATGAATTATCAGGTTTAATTGACAGTGTCGTTACTCATTATGATATGACCCTTTTCAAAGATTTGAATAAGGGAGACCACTATTAGAGTTCAGTTTTTACTTCAACAAGTTGGGTGTTAGCATAACATTTTACTTAAGATGAGAGTACGGCAGTTTTTGGTAAATTTTTTGCTGAAGCCTAAGATGAGAGTGACTAAGAATGTTTTTCTGCATGTGACAGGGGATCATTCTCTAAAAGGATATGTCACACTTCTGCAAATATCTATGGAAAAGTGCATGATGGGTGCAAAGATTCCAATAATCACAGCCTTTTTTGGTAAACTTTTTGCTGAATCCTAAGATGAGAGTGACTAAGAATGTTTTTCTACATGTGACAGGGGATCGTTCTCTAAAAGGATATGTCACACTTCTGCAAATATCTATGGAAAAGTGCATGATGGGTGCAAGGATTCCAATAATCACAACCTTGGATTCTGTAATTCCTTTTATAAGCGTTATGTTTAATTCCTGTATATTCAAGGTTTAGAGCTTAGAGGGGTATGTGTGAGTTTTGAAATCTGATTCTCTGGGATGGGCATGGTTGCTTCAACAAATTACTGGAATGTGATATGCTCAAGGATTGCTTTGCAGGTTGATTTACTTGCCAACATAAAGATTTTTAAAGCTCTAAAAATCCCCATGGATCAGTGGTTTTCAAAGCTCTCATGCATAGTTCTCTGTAACTGAATTTCAGATCGGTAACCTGTAATTATGGAGTTACTATAATTTATTTGCCCTTAATAAATTTTGCTTTACGGTTGGAGGATTTTATATTGTGGTGTTTAATTGTTTTTGATATACAGGCAATTTTTGTACAGCTTATGACTTGTATTAAATACTCAATTTTATTTTAATCAAAGATTGGTGTTAGTGACTCAAACCTCCTATCATGGAGGGTTGGCCAGTTTGTATGATTAGCTGATTTAAACTTCAACATACAAAATCCGTATCATGAAGGAGTCAAATTCAAGGTACTTACAGTGGAATCTCAGAAGCCTTTATTTGACTACACCTACAGAAACTCAATCAGAAAGCTGATTTCTATTAGAGAGAAGATTGTATGGTACTTCTCTTACAAGTCTGGCTGCATCCAAGATGGGAAGTGAACATAGAAGGGAAGCACAAAGTCATTTTCAATATAACTAGTTGAACAACATACATGTTTGAGATTTCTAGTTTCCACAGTAAGATATATATTTGAGATATTAGAACATGTTGCTTAAGATATTTGAACTCTCGTAAGGAAGAAATGGAATACCAAAGGAAAGAGTGTCAGTGTTAAATTTTTCAAGCTTAAACAGATAACAACAGTTCACATTAGTGTTCTTTAACCTTTAACAATTAACTGAAGCATAGGATTCATTGAAGAACAACATTCACATAGAGGACAAGTATTTATCCTGGAAAACCCTCAAGGGGAAGAAAACCCAGCAAACTTCTTGTGATATATTTATCAGTCAAACAAGTACAATGACAGTACAAGACTTCTATTCTTGAGAGAGATAAGTCAAAAGCACTTACTGCTGATTCTGTGTCTTCAAACTCCTCTCAGCCTCTACCCAGACCTGTAGCTTTTGTTGTTCACTTGCTGCTGTCACAAATCTGCCCTTTAATGCTGCCCTGTAGTCTGCCTCAGAACAGGGTTAATGGCTGCCTCAGATCTGCCCTGAAAGCTGCCTTAGAACAGAATTAATGTGCTTCTGAATAGGCCTTCTAGCTGTTGCTCCAAAACAGAGTTATCAGCCTTCTAGCTGTTGCTCCAAACCAGAGTTATCAGCCTTCTAGCTTCTGTCTTAATCCAGATTTACTCTGCCTCCAAGCTGCTGCCTCAGAACAGATTTATTCTGCTTTCTGTGTGCTGCCCCAGAACAGTATTATTCTCCTCCTAGCTGCTGCCCCAGAACTGTATTAGCTTGCCTCGGAGCCGCTTCCTTCTTAGTGAAAAGATCTGATAGGAATGAGGGGCACCTCCCCTTCCTTTATATAGGATAGTCTTTAGGTTAGGAAGTTTAGGTTAGGGCCACCCCCTAGGTTAGGACCGACCTAGGTTAGGGTAGGGCCGACCTAGGCTAGGTTAGGGGGCTGACTTACCTAGGTTGGTTAGAGGAGGGTGGTTAGGAGGAGGCCAGCTTGTAGGAGGGCTGCTAGGAGGGTTGCTTGGAGGCCGACTTACCCAAGCCAGTTAAAGAAAAATATCCTCTGCAGCTGCATAAATTTTAACACTCCCTCTCAGCAAAGAGGGTATTCTTCAGGCATACACATCCACACAGTTTTTTAGTCTTTGCACATGACCATTGACTTGTTGACATCCACACAGGATCGATATATCACAAGAAGTTTCGTAACCTTATACAGACAAGGATCATTTCATGAGATGTGATCATCTAGTTCTCCTTGACCATGGTCAACTGCTAGAGTTCCCTAATGAATACTCATAGTTCATCTTGAAGCCCTAGGAGAACTTTTTCACATTAACTTGTCTTGACTTTTGCTTTGACACACAAAGCTCACAAGATTGATGGCAGATTCTTCTTGCCTTGACTTACAAGGCTTTTCTCCAAGTCTCAAGTCAGCCTTGACATACAAGGCAGTCTTGGAGGATTTCTTGTTTTTGCCTTTTGCTTTGACACACAAAGCTCACAAGACTTATCTTGGCTTTTTTTTTGACACACAAATCTCACAAGACTTGTAGCAACATCTTCTGTCTCTTGCCTTGACTTACAAGGCTTTTCTCCAAGTCTCAAATCAACCTTGACACACAAGGCAATATTGGAGAATTTCTCATGATGCTGCACCTTTTAACACTCCCTCTCAGTGAGGGAGGCATTTTTTGCCATACGAAGCTTGTCCTAGAAGTACACAAATTTTCCAAAGGATAGAGGCTTAGTCAAAATATCTGCTATCTGCTCATCAGTACAAATGTATTGCAGTTTGATGGTATGTCTTTGGACCATGTCTTCGATGAAGTGATATTTCATCTCAATATGCTTTGATCTGTCATGGAAGACCGAGTTCTCTGTGAGCTTTAAACAACTCTGGTTATCACAATGGATAACAATTGTTTCTAACCTTTCTTGAAACAACCCGGACACAAGCTTTCTCAGCCATACTGCTTCTCTGCTCGCATTACTGGCTACTATATACTCTGCTTCAGCTGTACTTTGTGCTATGGAGCCCTGTTTCTTGCTCGACCAAGATATCATAGCTGAACCCAAGCTAAAATAGTATCCGGAAGTAGTCTTCCGGTCCAATGACCTCCTAACCCAGTCTGAATCAACATAACCATGAAGAAACACTCCTCCACTAGAGATATATCTAAGTCCATATGTAATGGACCCTTTCAAATATCCGTGGACATGTTTGGCAGCAATCCAATGTCGGTGTTTCAACTCAGACATGAATTGACTCAAGGTGCTTACAACAAAGCATATATCTAGCCTTGTATGGATCAAATACATCAAGGATCCATTAAGCTGCATGTACATAGATGGGTTCACCAAGTCTGATTTAGAATTTGACTCATGCAACTTCTTTAAGTTAGATACCATGGGTGTGGACATGGATTTACAATCTAGCATACCAAATCTGTGCAGTATATCAACTGTATACTTTCCTTGAGAAAGAAAAATTTCATCCGACCTTTGCCATACCTCCAAACCAAGGAAATAATGCATGAGACCAATGTCCTTCATTTCAAATTCAGAAGTGAGCTCCCTCTTACACTGGGCTATCAATTGTTCCTCTCTAGTAAGGAACAAATCATTAACATACAGAACCAAAATCAGGGGATGATTTTCTATTACCTTGAAATATAGGTTGGGATCAGTTGCACTCTTGGAGAAGCCCAGGCTCTGAAGATAACTGCCAATTCTTGCATACCAAGCCCTTGGTGTCTGTTTCAGCCCATATAGTGCTTTTTTTAATTTGCACACATGTGATTCTTTTCTATGAACCACGAAACCCTCTGGATGTTCTATATATACTTCTTCCTCAACTTGACCATTGAGGAATGTAGTCTTTACATCCATCTGGTGAAGTTTCCAACCTAGAACTGAAGCGAGAGAAATGATGGTCCCAATGGAAGTGTACCTTGCAACAGGTGCAAATGTTTCATCATAGTCAATGCTTTCCTTTTGAGAAAAACCACGAGCAACAAATATTGCTTTGTATTTCTCAATACTTAAATTAGCTGCATGCTTAATTTTGAACAACCATTTAAAAGTAACCACAAATTTTCCTTTCGATCTTGGAACCACTTCTCATACATCATTCTTCATGATGGATTGATATTCTTCCACCATGGCATCTTTCCATACTTGTTGCTTAGCAACATCCTCATAGATGGTGGGCTTCACATTGCTAATCTGAGCCATAAGAGCCACATAACCAGAATATCTTTGAGGTCTATTACTCTCTTTGAATATACCTGAAGGAGAAACATGTTTTTCTACCTCTCACAAAATTTCTCTACACCAGACAAGCTTCCTCTTAGCAAGAAGTACCTCTAGAGGTCTCTCTATCTGTTCTACTGGATCCACAATATCAACCTGATCCAATGGCTCTTTAGGTTCCTCCATCTTTGTATCTTGTTGCAACTCTTTAGATTGCTTAAATGCAACTTCTTCATGAAATGTTACATCCTTGCTCACCTCGATATATCTTTGGCCTGGAACATAGATCCTATAGGCCTTGGATGTTTCATTGTACCCAACAAAAATTCCTTTCCTCCCAAAAGGCTCCATCTTGGTTATTTTTTCTTTCGTCATATGTATGTAAATTGGACATCCGGAAATCCTCAGGTGTCCCACTTCTGGCTTTTCTCCAGTGAATGCTTCTTTTGGAGTCTTTTCCCCTAGAATAACATGAAGACTTCTATTTTGAATATAAACTGCAGTGCTTGTGGCTTTTGTCCAAAGTGATGTGGGAATCTCATGATCACACATCATAGCTTTTGCTGCCTCACAGATTATTTTTTTCTTTCTCTCAGCGACCCCATTCTGTTGAGGATTGTAGGGCACAATTAATCGTCTCTTGATTCCTGCTTCTTTACAGAAGTCATCAAACTGACGAGACTCAAATTCCCCACCATTGTTAGTCCTCAAAGCACGTATGTGTTTTCCAGTTTGGTTTTCAATTAATGCTTTGAATTCTAGAAATTTACTGAAAGTTTCATTCTTTTCCTTTAGAAAATAAATTCATGATTTCCTAGAGAATTCATCTATGAAAATCACATAATAAAGACATCCATTTAGGGAAGGCGATGACACAGGCCCACATATGTCTGAATGCATTAAATCCAGAATTCCTTTAGACCTTGTATTACTGTTATGAAATGACTTCTTTATGTTTTTACCAAGAACACAACTTCTACAAATACCATCATGTTCAAAATGAAAAGTAGGCATTCCTCTTACCATTTTCTGTAGTCCGAGAAGTGCTTTGTAGTGAAGATGTCCAAACCTCCGATGCCACAGCTTAGATGGACTAACTGAAGCATGAACCAATGCTTGGATATGTCCTGGAAGCTTGTAGATACCTCCCTCTCTAACTCCAATCACTATTGTTGAACTTAGCTCTTCATTCTTAGGCCATAAGAGAGCTTTCTTGTCCATGAAGATCACCTTGTAACCTTTATCTTCCAGGATTGCATCAAAGATAAAATTCTTCTTTAAACCAGGAACGTACATGATTTCCTCAATGTGTAACTCACCTCCAGATTCTAGCTGAAAGGATGTTGAGCCAATTCCTTCGATTGCATAGCTAGCATTATCTCCAAGTTCTACCTAAGAAGAGAACTTCTTTTCCTTGAAGTTCGTAAGGACACCTTTATTTCCTGTCATGTGCCTGGAAGCTCGACTATCCACTAACCAGGATTCAACATTGTTTGTGAGAGAACCGAAGAGTGCCAAAATAAGATAGTATTCCCTCCTGGTCTCTTGAATACTGGAAGCCCCTTTAGTCTTTGTCCTTTGAGACTCATCTTCTACAACAATAGAAGCACGATATTTACCCTTGTGTCCTTTTCTGATCTTTGGACAATCTTTGGCAAAGTGCCCCTTTCGCTGATAGTTGTAGCACTTCACTCTTGTCATATCAAACTCTTTTACTTTGAAGCCACCTCTGCTTTTCTCCTTTTGAGGAAACTTCTTTTGAGAAGTAAATCTTCTCCCTCTCCTCGTCCTTGCTGTTAAAGCAAGGTTCTCTTCCTTTGAAGTACCATTTCGACTCTGAATTCTCCCTTCTTCCTGCAGACAATCATGCCACAACCTTTCAAAGTCTGGCTGGTTTTCACGAGCATTTATCCCAGCTAGAAATGTCTCCCAAGAAGGTGGAAGACCATCCACAACAGTTTGGATGAGATCATCATCATCTACAGTTACACCAATGACCAACAACGGATCCCTTAATTGAGAGATCTTTGTGAAGAAGGAAGCCATAGAGTCATCCTTCTCCATCTTGAGAGTTCAAAGCTTATTCTTTAGAACCCTCTTCTGACTAGGTGCCTTCTTTTCATACAAATTGGATAGAGTGTCAAAACACTCCTTTGCAGTCTTCAAAGGTGCTATAACATGCATGGTGTTATCCTTTACCGAATCAAATATGATTCGCTTTGCCTTTGCCTGATTTTTCTTGAAGGTTGTCCTTTCTACATTGGTAGTGGGCTCTTCTACTGTACTGATCACAAAGTTGTCCAAGTCATATTCTTCCAGAATATTCAGGACTCTAGCTTTCCAAACATTAAAGTTTGAAAACCCTTCAAGTCTATCCTCCGGTCTTACATAAATGGAGGACATCTCTGCAAGTACTGTGCTTGAATAACTCCGAAGGATCTACGCAATCTCTAGCAGACTGCAGAACTGAGCACTTCCCCACGCCCTAGAGCTCTGATACCATGTTAATTTTTTCAAGCTTAAACAGATAACAATAGTTCACAATAGTTTTCTTTAACATTTAACAATTAACTGAAGCATAGGAATCATTTGAAGAACAACATTCACATAGAGGACATGTATTTATCTTGGGAAACCCTCAAGGGGAAGAAAACCCAACAAACTTATTGTGATATATTTATCATTCAAACAAGTACAATGACAGTACAAGCCTTCTCTTCTTGAGAGAGATAAGTCAAATGCACTTACTGCTGATTTTGTGTCTTTAAATTCCTCTCAGCCTCTACCCAGACCTGTAGCTTTTATTGTTCACTTGCTGCTGTCACAAATCTGCACTTTAAGGCTGCCCCGTAGTCTGCCTCAGAATAGGGTTAATGGCTGCCTTAGATCTTCCCTGAAAGCTGCCTTAGAACATAATTAATGTGCCTCTGAATAGGGCACCTAACTGCTACTCCAAAACATAGTTATCAACCTTCTAGTTGTTGCTCCAAACCAGAGTTATCAACCTTCTAGCCGATGTCTTAATCCATATTTACTTTGCCTCCTAGTTGCTGCCTCAGAATAGATTTATTCTTCTTTCTGTGTGCGGCCTCAGAACAATATTATTCTCCTCCTAGATGCTGCCCTAGAACTGTGTTATTCTTCTCCTAGTTGTTGCCCCAGAACTATGTTATTCTTCTCGTAGTTGTTGCCCCAAAACTGTGTTAGCTTGCCTCAGAATAACTTCCTCAGAGCTGCTTCCTTCTTAGTGAAAATATCTGATAGGAATGAGGGGCGCCTCCCCTTCCTTTATATAGGACAATCTTTAGGTTAGGAAGGTTAGGTTAGGGCCATCCCACAGGTTAGGACCAACTTAGGCTAGGTTAGGGGGCCAACTTACCCAGGTCGCTTAGAGGAGGGCGGTTAGGAGTGTTGATTTTTCAATAAGCAAGGTTAAGCATGAAGTTCATTCCATTTTTAGCATTTAACTTAACCATAACCAATAATGTTGCAACAACCAAGATCACAAGAAGAAACAACATGCACAAGAACACAAGAAGTATCATGGAAAACCCTTCTCAACAAGGGAAGAAAACCCAGCCAAATCCTTTGCTATATTCTTCATCACCAAGAAAACCTAGCACACAAGAGGGTGCTTACAAACCCTAGAAGACTAGCTCCCAAGAGAGGTGCGCACTTTTCCCAAGAAGGTGTACTTGCTGAAATTTCCAAACTCACACAAAAGATATGATTATTCAATGGGGAATTTACCTTTACTTATATTAGACTTGACCTATCAACAAAAGTGTCTATTGGCACAACAGGGTCGACCTCTCTATCTCATAATATAATTAATATTAACCATATTAATTATTTTTTACATTAATTATCAATTACATTAAGGTGGGGCCAACCTGTACCCTTTACATTACAATTAGGGTTACATGCATGTCTGACTCTTGAAAAATATAGCAAGGGATCTCATACACCCACTAGTGCTCAACCACTAGGGGCACATCCATAGGGATGTCCATATCTCTGGCTCACTGCATTACACAAAATAACCACTTTTTCACTAGTGCTCAACCACTAGGATCACGTTCACCTGTGCTCGTCCACATGCACGTTCGCTCAACATCTCTTCTTTCCCACTGCATTACACAAGAGAGTCATCTGGAGTTTCTCATCAACTCTCTGCTCAGAGGAGACTAATACATCGTATTCATCTCTATCTCATGACGATGCACCCAACACTTTGGGATTTCACACGTTCACCTTGTGCTCGGCCACAGGCACGCCCAACTCTGCAGATCAACTTTCTCACTGCGTTACACATGAGAATCATCTGGAGTTCTTCTCAAATCTTTGTAAGGAGGAGGCCATCTCTATGTTCCAGCGCTGTCTCAGATAGGAACCACACACCCCTCTCATGGGCTCTCTCTCAGGTTTGTGTCCTGGAGAATATCTCACATAGCTGCAATCATCAACACTCTCAGCTAGTGAGGCATTCTTCATCATGCCAAGTCTCACACGGATGTATTTTGAACTTTGTTCTTGTCTGTAGTTATCAACACTCCCTCTCAACTAGGGAGGTATTATTGAACACACCACCCACACTAAGAGAGGGGGGGCGGGGGTGAATTAGTATGTGGACTTTTTAAACTTTTCTAACCTTCTTACAAGTTAGCAGTTAAAACATATTTGAACAGATTAAGAACAATCAAATCATAATCACAATGGACATAGAGGATACCAGATGTTTGTATATAATTTATATGAATATATGTGAGCATAATAATAGGGATTTTCCCATTATCAACTAATTTGTTTCAGCACCAACTGAAATAAGGAGAACCAACTAATTGTGCTGGTCAAAACAATTCTAGGTTTCTTGACCACAATGAATTGTGGATCTTCCTTCTTCTTAACCTCCTTAAGAAGTTCCTTCCCACTCATGAGAAGTACAATGTTGCTTACTTTTGTTGTGACTTCTTTATCCTTGATTGGGAACAACATGTGAGTTCTCCCATTTCTCTCCAGGGTGTATGTGTTTTTCTTGCCATCATGAATCACATTCCTGTCATATTGCCACGGTCTACTCAGCAATAAATGACAAACATCCATGGAAATGACATCACATAGTATTTCATCCTTATATCCTCCTATTTTAAATCCAACTAAACATTGTTTAGTGACATTTACCTGATGTCCTTTTTGTAGCCACAAAACTCTGTATGGACTTAGATGTTCAATAGTCTCTAGCTCCATCTTTTCTACCATCTCTGTAGAAATGAGATTGTCTGTGCTACCACTGTCCACGATGACCTTGCATACCCTGACTTTGGTCTTGCAAGCAGTCTGAAAAAGTCTGTTCCTTTGGACTGGATTTTCTACTTCCTTCTCTGGCGTTAAGAGAACTTTCCTCATCATCAGTGATTTTCCGCCTTCAACATCTTCTACCTCAACATTTCGTCTTTGTGCTTCGGAAATGTGAGTTTCACCACCTTCTTTCTTCTTATCTGGACATTCATAAGACTTATGCCCATTCTTTCCGCATGTGAAACATTTTACTACTCCACCTCTGCCTCTTCCTCTTCCTCTAGCACGAGGAAAAGTGTTGTTATCAGCATACTGTCCTCTCTGTGAGCTTCCACCTCTCTCAGTCTAAAGTTGAGGTTTCTTCCATTCCTCTTTAGGTTTTTGATTCCTATCCTGGGCAACTGGTTTTCCTCTGGCTTGACTTCTGCCTTAGTCTCTTTGACCCTGCTTTCGGCTCAGTTTCTCTTCAGCCTTTAGAGCTATTTGATAAGCATTTTCCACCGTTCAGATGGTCATCATGCTCATCTCATCTTGAATGTCATATTTCAGACCATTCATATATCTGACAACCTTTTCATCATCACTTTCACGATGACCTGCCCTGATGTTTAGTTTGTAGAATTCTTCAGTGTACTCCTTCACCGACATCAACTTCTGTCTCAAATTCTGCATTCTTCGAAACAGAGTAATTTGATAATCCTTGGGTATGAATTTTGCTTTCATCTTCGCAATCATTCTATCCCAACTCTTGATTTTCTGCTTGCCTTTGCAGTGTCTGTCGGCTTGTAATTCATCCCACTACAATGCTGCATGTCCTTTAAGTCTTGTGACAACATGTTTAACCTTTTTGTCTTCCTTGACATCTTCATAGTCAAAATACGTGTCCAGAGATCTAATCCAGTCTAGAAGCTCTTCAACATCCATGTTTCCTTCATATACTGGAATGTCCATTTTTTCCCTGGCACCCATCCTTGCAACAACCCTGAGTAGGCGTTCATTTGCTGCATCTTCGGCTGCAACTTCTTCTCCTTCATGTTCGGCTTCATTTTCACTTTTGGAATCACTGAGATCCCCAACACTGATTGCACGCCTCTACACTATTTCCATAGCATCCATCCTAGCACGTAAGTCACACACATCTCTTGCCCCTGGTGGATCAGGTAATTGCCTGCCCCTTCTTCTTGGCATTTCCCATTCCTCTGGTGGATCGGGTGTTTGTCTGTTTCTTCTTCTCGGCGACATGGCTGTAAATATTTCTTGCTCCCTCTGTCTGAAATATACAAATAGAGAAGGGCTCTGATACCACAATTGACGCAGACCCCTCCCCAGACCTGCAGGTCGGGATCCGCACAGGATCTTCTCCTTTCAGCCCGAGAGCTCGACTCGCTCTTCTATTTCCCTTTCGGGAAATCTACCCACAACAACACCTTGAGAAAATTTCTCTCTTATTTCGGGATATCGAACTTCGTGATTTCATGAATCCCATGGTCGAATGCCTTACCTCTTCAACCTCTGAAACCCGAAATGCCAACACTTGACCTTTTCCTGATGTCAATTTTGGATTTTCGGCTTTCGCGAATTTGGAAGTTGCGATGTCATGCAACTCTTCCCCTCGATTCCCGAACTTCCGATTCCCGATTTGCCGAAATACAGATGTCCCGGTCTCACTTTTCTCTTCGCGATTTCGGGGTTTTAACCACCGAAATGTGCTTTTACTATACCCTCGGGATTCCCGAATCTCCGAATCCCGAAATTTCGAAACTCTAAGGTTTTGCTTTCAAGGAGATCAATGACTTTGTACTCTCCCTTGATCCAACGGTCAGTGCAATTTTGCGTACCGGGAATTCAATATGCTAACACTTGAATTCTTTGTCCTCTCCACCTTCCGATCTCCAAAGTTCCGAAATACCGAAATGGTACTTCTCCTTGTTGTTTTCCACAAACCTCGACAAGAATCCTCCTGTCCTTCCACGTGTCACCTCTCCTTTGTTTCAGGTTTTCTCCTCTGCTATATCCTGATCTCTCT
>ML782376.1:182318-196336 GCA_009831015.1 Picea engelmannii | reverse complement strand
TTATCTCTTGACATTGTATTGGCAATTTATGACAAGGAAGTTTTTGTTGGGTTTTCTTCCCCTAGAGTGTTTCCCAAGATGAATGGTGTGTCTCTTGTGAATGTGTATTTCTCAGTGATCTTGTTCTTATGTTGCTCTTATCTATTGAAATGCAAAGAACTATAATAATGGCATAAAACATTAACAAACAATCGATGTGATGATTTGGTGTTACAATGAATTACCATTTACCATAGATGAGATTGTCATTGATGTCAACAGTATATCAGTTAGCAGAATAAGCGAACAGTATGAAGATCAAAGCTCAGAAGGGAAAACGCAGTACATAAGAAAATGAAGATCAAATATCAAAAGGAAGAGCGCATTGCACAGTATATCAATTAGCAAAAGATGTCAAACAGTATGCAGAGATCAAAAGCGTAAGCTTAGGAGGAGGAGTGAACAGTATGCAGAGATCAAAAATTAGAAGGGAAAACGTAATATAGAAGCAAATGCAGAGATAGGTTGAAGCAATTCATGATTATTGTTGATCACGATAGGATCAACAATGTTCCTATGATAAAATCTCAGGAGGAGGAGCGAACAATATACAAAAGATCGAAAGCGTAAGCTTAGGAGGAGGAGAAAATAGTATCCAAAGGTCAAAGTTCGGAATCAAAAGCATAAGATCAGAGTGAGAAGCCTCAATAGCCATCCGATCAAGAAATTGACCGTGTTGACCGTCTCATATTATGGACGTCGGTCATATGAGTGACCATGGGCTTGAGGACCATTGGAGGATCGTGACCGTCAGATCTGCAATCCAGATCAACGACAGGGATGAATTGCGGGGAGAAAAAGAAGAATTAAACAACTCACCAGTTACAATCCCGCAATCGGTCTAGATCGTCATATCTCATAGCTCGAAAGATCTACGACTGCGGTTGATCCAACAAACAATGAGATTAAGTTAAATTAAATCATGACCGTCAGATGTGCAATTGCCAGATCAATGACAGGGATGAATTGCAGATATCGAAAGGAGAATTAAATATCATGCTTGTTCCAATCCCGCAATTAGTCAGGACTGTCCAATCTTATAGCTTCCAAGATCAACGATTGTGGTTGACTCACCAACAACGCACAACTTCCAATTGCGGAGTTTGGGTGACGATTTAAATCACTCGCAAGTTGTGGTTCCACAATTGTCCTTGATTGTGGATCTTCTTCGAGAATCTTTACAACCATTGGATCGCTTTTGAGTGGAATGACAGGATAAGAAAGGTAAAAAGGTTGAGAGTTTGATTATCCGAATACCCGTCGGCTGTCGGATCAAACCCGAATTCTCGTCAGCCGTCAAATCATTTTCGAGTGGAAGGATAGAATAAGCGAGATAAGATCTGAGATCTCATTTATGCAAATTTCCATCAGTCATTGGATTATTCTAAGTGGAAGGACAGGATAAGCTAGCACAACTGCATCGCAGAAAGATCGAGTCGTCAATCTAAAATCTTGATCAATGAAAAGCATTCGTTTCGGGTATAAATATACAAGGAGGTTAAGATTTGGAGAAATCTCACGTCAAGAATTGAGTTTGAGATTTGAATTACCTGAAATGAATAAGGACCATCGGATCTGGAGGACATACGATGACTGTTGGATCAGGGTTGTTGGTCAACAGACCACGTCAACAAGGACATGTGGCAGACCACGTTAGCAAACCACATCTACAAGGACATGTGGCAGACCATGACAGTAAAAGACATGTGGCAGACCACATCAGCAAATACACATGGCATAATCAAATTATGACATGTGTCAAGAGGAAATTGGCTTGTGCCATGTCAACACGTGATGTCAATAGTTATGTCACTCTGGGAGAATTGCTTCGAGAGTTTCACCACCAAGAAATGTCAAAGTCCCGAAGGATGAAGTTTCGAAGTCTCTCTCAGTCGTCGATCTGAGATACCCTTCGATACTATCCTGACCATTAGCTCAAGGAGATGAACATGTGCCACATGAGGAGATCCACGTCAGAAAAACTATGTCAGCAAGGACACATGGCGCAATCAGACAATGACAAGTGTCAAGTTGATTCGGCATTTCAGGTACATGCGAATCACGAATCTGAGTGACATGTGGCAGCTACTCGACTCGTGACACATCAACAAGTGACATAAGCAAGTTACGTCACTCCGGGTGTTTTACCACCAGCATTTGCCCAAAGTCCCAAAGTCCCTAATGTCGAAGTCCCGAAGTGGACACAAGACATCCGATCTGAAGATCACTTCATGATCATTCTCATCCGTCGATCTACTACAGTGGAAGGATAGTGTAAGTGGAAGCGTTAACCGACAGCAAGCGGTCTCCACTGTTTATGACTTACTCAATAGGTGACCACTCCAGAGGAAAGAAGGGGTTGAGATTTGAAATCTCCGAAGTCCGGAGATCCGAAGGAGATCTCGACTGTTAATCTGAGAGGGACATGCGTTAGTGGTTTGTTGGCTCCGAAAGATTGACGTACGGAGGAAAGAAGGGGTTACGACTCGAAATCTCCGAAGTCTGAAGACCCGAAGGAGATATCAACTGTCGATCTGTTGTTCGGTTACATACTCAACCTTTGATCAAAACATAGTGGAAGGATAGTGTAAGTATAATAGACAAAGTCATGGAGTAAATGGTGTCCATCCATCTCATTTCTTGATTAAGTCTTGGTTGTTGGATTAAGAAATGAAGTATAGGTCCAAGGATCAAATCTGACCATTGATCTGGTTCTGTGAAGTAAACGTGAACCATCCGATATATTCGGCGAAATCGGCTCCAGGAGATTTGAAAGGTTGGAAGTCCCAAAGACCCAAAGGGAAAAGTGTCGAAGTTACGAAAATCATCCATTCCGGGAGATTGAATCGTGACTGTTGAATCAATAAGTGCTCGTCTCACCTAACGTCTGATTAACGCCATTGGTCATATGGTAAAGAGATTTAAAAAGGCAAAATGGAATGCATCACTTATTTCATAAGCCTGTGGTTCTACACCTATGATCATATGAACATGGTTTGAAGGAAATGCCTATTTTTGTTATCATAGAGACGAAGGAAATCGATCCATCCTGTGATCGATTTATGAAAGAAAAGGGGATGCCAAGTTTAACGATGAAGACCCGAAATGATGATCTCTGGTGGTCCCAAAGTTGTTAATGAACAAGTTGGTTATTGCACAGGTCGGCTCAATAACTTAAAAAAAGTTTTGAGCATAAGTAAGTATAAATACAACCATGATTGGTTCACTTGGAAGTGTGTGCTTTGTGGAAGAAGTATACGGGCTTGTGTGAAAGATAGGTTCGCTAAGAAAGAGCGGCCTGCGGAGAAAATGAAGGAGATATGGACCTGAGGTCCGTGCAAATATCAGAGAAAAGTAGAACTGAAGAAGGCATGAATATCAAAGGAAAGATAAAGTGAAGAAGGCGTGAATTTCGGAGAGAAGATGAAGTGCAGTGATGAGTGTTGACACTATATCTCCTATCGTGAAACAAAATTGATTCATTAATGAATCACTGCTACTAGAGTTTATTGAACTCTAGTTGGATAGACTGTGTTCTATCATCAAGTTGGGTCTTTCTTGAGAGTTGGTGCTCTCTAAGGAGTTGGTGCTCCTTACTTCAGTTGGTGCTGAAACAAATTAGTTGGTGTTGGGAAAATCCTTATTATTATGTTCACATATATTCATATAAATTATATACAAACATCTGGTATCTTCTATGTCCATTGTGATTATGATTTGATTGTTCTTAATCTGTTCAAATATGTGTTAACTGCTAGCTTGTAAGAAGGTTAGAAAAGTAAGAAAAGTCCACACACTAATTCACCCCCCCTCTTAGTGTGGGCGGTGTGTTCAACAATTGGTATCAAAGCGGTTTCCTTCAGCACAGTTTAACTATTAGAAGGTAGATCCTGAAGAAATGGGTGGACAAATGGCTCTCTCCACAATTGAAGCTCCCTTATTCAATGGAATAGATTATTCCTCATGGAGAGAAAATATGAAATAGTATTTGAAATCAAAAGGATTTGAAGTTTGGAATTCAGTAGTAAGCAAGCCCTGGGACTTAACTACCTCAAAGAATCTATTCAAGATTACAGTCCAAAGAAAATCAAGGAAGAACAATGAAGTGGCATTGAATATTCTTCTCAATGGATTATCATTTACAGTTAAGGAAAGCATCAGACTATGCACATCCGCCAAGGACTTTGGCTGAAGTTAGAAAAGATGTATCAAATCAAAAGTGAAGACACAGAAGACATTCCTATCAAGGATGAAGATGAAGACTCAACCATCAATAAAGGTAAAGAAACTCCACAATATTTCGATTACAATAATGTTGATATTGAATCCTCCCCTGAAAATAAAAAAGAAGACTCAGATACAATAACAGAATGTTCTGTTAGCATCTATCTCATGGAAGAAGTAGAAGAAGAACTATCAAAGGCCAAACAAAAAGTTGATTGTAGTCTCTGTGAATACTGCTATGACCATAATAATTCAGACTATAGCTATCTTCATGACTACACTAAAGAATTTCTTGAAAAGAGTCAAAAACATATCTTGGAAATAAAGGAAATGCTCAAGGACAATGAAAAGATAATATATGAGCAGGATAATGAGTTAGAAGAAAAAGAAGAGGAGATCGAGAAGCTGAAGAAAGAAAATAGTCAAGTAAAAGAAAAGACGAAGGAAGATGATGAGCTTAGCAATCAAAGGCATATCCCGGAAATAAAAGAAAATCTCAAAGACAATAAAGAAATCATATCTGAGAAAAAAATTTAGTTAGAAAAAGATGCAGGAGCATCACCAGCAGCAAGCGAGCATGGGACAAATGCCATTTCATTTTTGGCACATGTTGAAAATGTTTGAATTGTTTTGAAAGTTTGTGTTCAAATACTTTTTGTATATACATGTTGAATGTTATGCTCATGGTTGTTTTACTCTTTTTGTTGTACATTTGTTTTTATGCTATGTATGTATGATTTCATGTCAAGTATTTGAAGTCTGAGAGAGTAAGGGAATGAGTTTCAATTATTTCTCTATCTTAGCAAGAGTTCCTGTAAGGAGTGTGTCGATGGGTTTAGAGTTCATCTCTGAAAGCTCAGGAGGGATACCATTGTTCTCATATTCCGCAGAAGTGCAATTCAAGCACAGAAGTCGTGCAAGGTGTGCGCAGGATGATTGGAAGTTTAGAACTTGTCAACCAAGGAGAGGGTTGAAGATTGTTGTCGCAAGGAGTTGCATAGAGTCAAATGATTCAAATACTTAGACGTATTTGAAGAGTGTCGCAAGGAGTGCATGCAAAAATCTCATAGGAGATTTGAGTTAGTGAAAGGAAGCTCAGGAGAATTAGCGTCTTCAAGGTGTGAAGAGAAAAAGAGGGGTTTTGGTCATCGTGTAGAGGCCAAGTCATAGTGAGGAGGATTACTGAGGTGACTCAGAATAGAAGTTCTTTGAGGAAGAGTTTGGACGGTCAAAATTCTTCGAGGAGGAATCCCGAAACAGCGGGGATCGTAGGATCTGCAGAAGCTGCGAGAGGGATAATGGTCAGGACAGAGCCATCCTTTGGATAGCCTAGATTAACGTCAACCATTGATCAAGATTTCTGGGCCGTCAGATTATTTTGGAGTTTCGGACTTCGGAAGTCCGAGTTGCAAGTTTGGGTCTTGACACATCAAGTAACCGAAGTCCGAAAGGATTCTCGTCAAGGTAGAGTGGAAAAGTCAGCAAGTTCAAGTTTTCGGAACTTCGGAGTTCGGGGTTTCAGAAGTCTCAAGGAAGAGAGATCAGGATATAGCAGAGGAGAAAACCTGAAACAAAGGAGAGGTGACACGTGGAAGGACAGGAGGATTCTTGTCGAGGTTTGTGGAAAACAACAAGGAGAAGTACCATTTCGGTATTTCGGAACTTTGGAGATCGGAAGGTGGAGAGGACAAAGAATTCAAGTGTTAGCATATTGAATTCCCGGTACGCAAAATTGCACTGACCGTTGGATCAAGGGAGAGTACAAAGTCATTGATCTCCTTGAAAGCAAAACCTTAGAGTTTCGAAATTTCGGGATTCGGAGATTCGGGAATCCCGAGGGTATAGTAAAAGCACATTTCGGTGGTTAAAACCCCGAAATCGCGAAGAGAAAAGTGAGACCGGGACATCTGTATTTCGGCAAATCGGGAATCGGAAGTTCGGGAATCGAGGGGAAGAGTTGCATGACATCGCAACTTCCAAATTCGCGAAAGCCGAAAATCCAAAATTGACATCAGGAAAAGGTCAAGTGTTGGCATTTCGGGTTTCAGAGGTTGAAGAGGTAAGGCATTCGACCATGGGATTCATGAAATCACGAAGTTCGATATCCCGAAATAAGAGAGAAATTTTCTCAAGGTGTTGTTGTGGGTAGATTTCCCGAAAGGGAAATAGAAGAGCGAGTCGAGCTCTCGGGCTGAAAGGAGAAGATCCTGTGCGGATCCCGACCTGCAGGTCTGGGGAGGGGTCTGCGTCAATTGTGGTATCAGAGCCCTTCTCTATTTGTATATTTCAGACAGAGGGAGCAAGAAATATTTACAGCCATGTCGCCGAGAAGAAGAAACAGACAAACACCCGATCCACCAGAGGAATGGGAAATGCCAAGAAGAAGGGGCAGGCAATTACCTGATCCACCAGGGGCAAGAGATGTGTGTGACTTACGTGCTAGGATGGATGCTATGGAAATAGTGTAGAGGCGTGCAATCAGTGTTGGGGATCTCAGTGATTCCAAAAGTGAAAATGAAGCCGAACATGAAGGAGAAGAAGTTGCAGCCGAAGATGCAGCAAATGAACGCCTACTCAGGGTTGTTGCAAGGATGGGTGCCAGGGAAAAAATGGACATTCCAGTATATGAAGGAAACATGGATGTTGAAGAGCTTCTAGACTGGATTAGATCTCTGGACACGTATTTTGACTATGAAGATGTCAAGGAAGACAAAAAGGTTAAACATGTTGTCACAAGACTTAAAGGACATGCAGCATTGTAGTGGGATGAATTACAAGCCGACAGACACTGCAAAGGCAAGCAGAAAATCAAGAGTTGGGATAGAATGATTGCGAAGATGAAAGCAAAATTCATACCCAAGGATTATCAAATTACTCTGTTTCGAAGAATGCAGAATTTGAGACAGAAGTTGATGTCGGTGAAGGAGTACACTGAAGAATTCTACAAACTAAACATCAGGGCAGGTCATCGTGAAAGTGATGATGAAAAGGTTGTCAGATATATGAATGGTCTGAAATATGACATTCAAGATGAGATGAGCATGATGACCATCTGAACGGTGGAAAATGCTTATCAAATAGCTCTAAAGGCTGAAGAGAAACTGAGCCGAAAGCAGGGTCAAAGAGACTAAGGCAGAAGTCAAGCCAGAGGAAAACCAGTTGCCCAGGATAGGAATCAAAAACCTAAAGAGGAATGGAAGAAACCTCAACTTTAGACTGAGAGAGGTGGAAGCTCACAGAGAGGACAGTATGCTGATAACAACACTTTTCCTCGTGCTAGAGGAAGAGGAAGAGGCAGAGGTGGAGTAGTAAAATGTTTCACATGCGGAAAGAATGGGCATAAGTCTTATGAATGTCCAGATAAGAAGAAAGAAGGTGGTGAAACTCACATTTCCGAAGCACAAAGACGAAATGTTGAGGTAGAAGATGTTGAAGGCGGAAAATCACTGATGATGAGGAAAGTTCTCTTAACGCCAGAGAAGGAAGTAGAAAATCCAGTCCAAAGGAACAGACTTTTTCAGACTGCTTGCAAGACCAAAGTCAGGGTATGCAAGGTCATCGTGGACAGTGGTAGCACAGACAATCTCATTTCTACAGAGATGGTAGAAAAGATGGAGCTAGAGACTATTGAACATCTAAGTCCATACAGAGTTTTGTGGCTACAAAAAGGACATCAGGTAAATGTCACTAAACAATGTTTAGTTGGATTTAAAATAGGAGGATATAAGGATGAAATACTATGTGATGTCATTTCCATGGATGTTTGTCATTTATTGCTGAGTAGACCGTGGCAATATGACAGGAATGTGATTCATGATGGCAAGAAAAACACATACACCCTGGAGAGAAATGGGAGAACTCACATGTTGTTCCCAATCAAGGATAAAGAAGTCACAACAAAAGTAAGCAACATTGTACTTCTCATGAGTGGGAAGGAACTTCTTAAGGAGGTTAAGAAGAAGGAAGATCCACAATTCATTGTGGTCAAGAAACCTAGAATTGTTTTGACCAGCACAATTAGTTGGTTCTCCTTATTTCAGTTGGTGCTGAAACAAATTAGTTGATAATGGGAAAATCCCTATTATTATGCTCACATATATTCATATAAATTATATACAAACATCTGGTATCCTCTATGTCCATTGTGATTATGATTTGATTGTTCTTAATCTGTTCAAATATGTTTTAACTGCTAACTTGTAAGAAGGTTAGAAAAGTTTAAAAAGTCCACATACTAATTCACCCCCGCCCCCCCTCTCTTAGTGTGGGTGGTGTGTTCAATAATACCTCCCTAGTTGAGAGGGAGTGTTGATAACTACAGACAAGAACAAAGTTCAAAATACATCCGTGTGAGACTTGGCATGATGAAGAATGCCTCACTAGCTGAGAGTGTTGATGATTGCAGCTATGTGAGATATTCTCCAGGACACAAACCTGAGAGAGAGCCCATGAGAGGGGTGTGTGGTTCCTATCTGAGACAGCGCTGGAACATAGAGATGGCCTCCTCCTTACAAAGATTTGAGAAGAACTCCAGATGATTCTCATGTGTAACGCAGTGAGAAAGTTGATCTGCAGAGTTGGGCGTGCCTGTGGCCGAGCACAAGGTGAACGTGTGAAATCCCAAAGTGTTGGGTGCATCGTCATGAGATAGAGATGAATACGATGTATTAGTCTCCTCTGAGCAGAGAGTTGATGAGAAACTCCAGATGACTCTCTTGTGTAATGCAGTGGGAAAGAAGAGATGTTGAGCGAACGTGCATGTGGACGAGCACAGGTGAACGTGATCCTAGTGGTTGAGCACTAGTGAAAAAGTGGTTATTTTGTGTAATGCAGTGAGCCAGAGATATGGACATCCCTATGGATGTGCCCCTAGTGGTTGAGCACTAGTGGGTGTATGAGATCCCTTGCTATATTTTTCAAGAGTCAGACATGCATGTAACCCTAATTGTAATGTAAAGGGTACAGGTTGGCCCCACCTTAATGTAATTGATAATTAATGTAAAAAATAATTAATATGGTTAATATTAATTATATTATGAGATAGAGAGGTCGACCCTGTTGTGCCAATAGACACTTTTGTTGATAGGTCAAGTCTAATATAAGTAAAGGTAAATTCCCCATTGAATAATCATATCTTTTGTGTGAGTTTGGAAATTTCAGCAAGTACACCTTCTTGGGAAAAGTGCGCACCTCTCTTGGGAGCTAGTCTTCTAGGGTTTGTAAGCACCCTCTTGTGTGCTAGGTTTTCTTGGTGATGAAGAATATAGCAAAGGATTTGGCTGGGTTTTCTTCCCTTGTTGAGAAGGGTTTTCCATGATACTTCTTGTGTTCTTGTGCATGTTGTTTCTTCTTGTGATCTTGGTTGTTGCAACATTATTGGTTATGGTTAAGTTAAATGCTAAAAATGGAATGAACTTCATGCTTAACCTTGCTTATTGAAAAATCAACACTCCTAACCGCCCTCCTCTAAGCGACCTGGGTAAGTTGGCCCCCTAACCTAGCCTAAGTTGGTCCTAACCTGTGGGATGGCCCTAACCTAACCTTCCTAACCTAAAGATTGTCCTATATAAAGGAAGGGGAGGCGCCCCTCATTCCTATCAGATATTTTCACTAAGAAGGAAGCAGCTCTGAGGAAGTTATTCTGAGGCAAGCTAACACAGTTTTGGGGCAACAACTACGAGAAGAATAACATAGTTCTGGGGCAACAACTAGGAGAAGAATAACACAGTTCTAGGGCAGCATCTAGGAGGAGAATAATATTGTTCTGAGGCCGCACACAGAAAGAAGAATAAATCTATTCTGAGGCAGCAACTAGGAGGCAAAGTAAATATGGATTAAGACATCGGCTAGAAGGTTGATAACTCTGGTTTGGAGCAACAACTAGAAGGTTGATAACTATGTTTTGGAGTAGCAGTTAGGTGCCCTATTCAGAGGCACATTAATTATGTTCTAAGGCAGCTTTCAGGGAAGATCTAAGGCAGCCATTAACCCTATTCTGAGGCAGACTACGGGGCAGCCTTAAAGTGCAGATTTGTGACAGCAGCAAGTGAACAATAAAAGCTACAGGTCTGGGTAGAGGCTGAGAGGAATTTAAAGACACAAAATCAGCAGTAAGTGCATTTGACTTATCTCTCTCAAGAAGAGAAGGCTTGTACTGTCATTGTACTTGTTTGAATGATAAATATATCACAATAAGTTTGTTGGGTTTTCTTCCCCTTGAGGGTTTCCCAAGATAAATACATGTCCTCTATGTGAATGTTGTTCTTCAAATGATTCCTATGCTTCAGTTAATTGTTAAATGTTAAAGAAAACTATTGTGAACTATTGTTATCTGTTTAAGCTTGAAAAAATTAACATGGTATCAGAGCTCTAGGGCGTGGGGAAGTGCTCAGTTCTGCAGTCTGCTAGAGATTGCGTAGATCCTTCGGAGTTATTCAAGCACAGTACTTGCAGAGATGTCCTCCATTTATGTAAGACCGGAGGATAGACTTGAAGGGTTTTCAAACTTTAATGTTTGGAAAGCTAGAGTCCTGAATATTCTGGAAGAATATGACTTGGACAACTTTGTGATCAGTACAGTAGAAGAGCCCACTACCAATGTAGAAAGGACAACCTTCAAGAAAAATCAGGCAAAGGCAAAGCGAATCATATTTGATTCGGTAAAGGATAACACCATGCATGTTATAGCACCTTTGAAGACTGCAAAGGAGTGTTTTGACACTCTATCCAATTTGTATGAAAAGAAGGCACCTAGTCAGAAGAGGGTTCTAAAGAATAAGCTTTGAACTCTCAAGATGGAGAAGGATGACTCTATGGCTTCCTTCTTCACAAAGATCTCTCAATTAAGGGATCCGTTGTTGGTCATTGGTGTAACTGTAGATGATGATGATCTCATCCAAACTGTTGTGGATGGTCTTCCACCTTCTTGGGAGACATTTCTAGCTGGGATAAATGCTCGTGAAAACCAGCCAGACTTTGAAAGGTTGTGGCATGATTGTCTGCAGGAAGAAGGGAGAATTCAGAGTCGAAATGGTACTTCAAAGGAAGAGAACCTTGCTTTAACAGCAAGGACGAGGAGAGGGAGAAGATTTACTTCTCAAAAGAAGTTTCCTCAAAAGGAGAAAAGCAGAGGTGGCTTCAAAGTAAAAGAGTTTGATATGACAAGAGTGAAGTGCTACAACTATCAGCGAAAGGGGCACTTTGCCAAAGATTGTCCAAAGATCAGAAAAGGACACAAGGGTAAATATCGTGCTTCTATTGTTGTAGAAGATGAGTCTCAAAGGACAAAGACTAAAGGGGCTTCCAGTATTCAAGAGACCAGGAGGGAATACTATCTTATTTTGGCACTCTTCGGTTCTCTCACAAACAATGTTGAATCCTGGTTAGTGGATAGTCGAGCTTCCAGGCACATGACAGGAAATAAAGGTGTCCTTACGAACTTCAAGGAAAAGAAGTTCTCTTCTTAGGTAGAACTTGGAGATAATGCTAGCTATGCAATCGAAGGAATTGGCTCAACATCCTTTCAGCTAGAATCTGGAGGTGAGTTACACATTGAGGAAATCATGTACGTTCCTGGTTTAAAGAAGAATTTTATCTTTGATGCAATCCTGGAAGATAAAGGTTACAAGGTGATCTTCATGGACAAGAAAGCTCTCTTATGGCCTAAGAATGAAGAGCTAAGTTCAACAATAGTGATTGGAGTTAGAGAGGGAGGTATCTACAAGCTTCCAGGACATATCCAAGCATTGGTTCATGCTTCAGTTAGTCCATCTAAGCTGTGGCATCGGAGGTTTGGACATCTTCACTACAAAGCACTTCTCGGACTACAGAAAATGGTAAGAGGAATGCCTACTTTTCATTTTGAACATGATGGTATTTGTAGAAGTTGTGTTCTTGGTAAAAACATAAAGAAGTCATTTCATAACAGTAATACAAGGTCTAAAGGAATTCTGGATTTAATGCATTCAGACATATGTGGGCCTGTGTCATCGCCTTCCCTAAATGGATGTCTTTATTATGTGATTTTCATAGATGAATTCTCTAGGAAATCATGAATTTATTTTCTAAAGGAAAAGAATGAAACTTTCAGTAAATTTCTAGAATTCAAAGCATTAATTGAAAACCAAACTGGAAAACACATACGTGCTTTGAGGACTAACAATGGTGGGGAATTTGAGTCTCGTCAGTTTGATGACTTCTGTAAAGAAGCAGGAATCAAGAGACGATTAATTGTGCCCTACAATCCTCAACAGAATGGGGTCGCTGAGAGAAAGAAAAAAATAATCTGTGAGGCAGCAAAAGCTATGATGTGTGATCATGAGATTCCCACATCACTTTGGACAAAAGCCACAAGCACTGCAGTTTATATTCAAAATAGAAGTCTTCATGTTATTCTAGGGGAAAAGACTCCAAAAGAAGCATTCACTGGAGAAAAGCCAGAAGTGGGACACCTGAGGATTTCCGGATGTCCAATTTACATACATATGACGAAAGAAAAAATAACCAAGATGGAGCCTTTTGGGAGGAAAGGAATTTTTGTTGGGTACAATGAAACATCCAAGGCCTATAGGATCTATGTTCCAGGCCAAAGATATATCGAGGTGAGCAAGGATGTAACATTTCATGAAGAAGTTGCATTTAAGCAATCTAAAGAGTTGCAACAAGATACAAAGATGGAGGAACCTAAAGAGCCATTGGATCAGGTTGATATTGTGGATCCAGTAGAACAGATAGAGAGACCTCTAGAGGTACTTCTTGCTAAGAGGAAGCTTGTCTGGTGTAGAGAAATTTTGTGAGAGGTAGAAAAACATGTTTCTCCTTCAGGTATATTCAAAGAGAGTAATAGACCTCAAAGATATTCTGGTTATGTGGCTCTTATGGCTCAGATTAGCAATGTGAAGCCCACCATCTATGAGGATGTTGCTAAGCAACAAGTATGGAAAGATGCCATGGTGGAAGAATATCAATCCATCATGAAGAATGATGTATGAGAAGTGGTTCCAAGATCGGAAGGAAAATTTGTGGTTACTTTTAAATGGTTGTTCAAAATTAAGCATGCAGCTAATTTAAGTATTGAGAAATACAAAGCAATATTTGTTGCTCGTGGTTTTTCTCAAAAGGAAAGCATTGACTATGATGAAACATTTGCACCTGTTGCAAGGTACACTTCCATTGGGACCATCATTTCTCTCGCTTCAGTTCTAGGTTGGAAACTTCACCAGATGGATGTAAAGACTACATTCCTCAATGGTCAAGTTGAGGAAGAAGTATATATAGAACATCCAGAGGGTTTCGTGGTTCATAGAAAAGAATCACATGTGTGCAAATTAAAAAAAGCACTATATGGGCTGAAACAGACACCAAGGGCTTGGTATGCAAGAATTGGCAGTTATCTTCAGAGCCTGGGCTTCTCCAAGAGTGCAACTGATCCCAACCTATATTTCAAGGTAATAGAAAATCATCCCCTGATTTTGGTTCTGTATGTTAATGATTTGTTCCTTACTAGAGAGGAACAATTGATAGCCCAGTGTAAGAGGGAGCTCACTTCTGAATTTGAAATGAAGGACATTGGTCTCATGCATTATTTCCTTGGTTTGGAGGTATGGCAAAGGTCGGATGAAATTTTTCTTTCTCAAGGAAAGTATACAGTTGATATACTGCACAGATTTGGTATGCTAGATTGTAAATCCATGTCCACACCCATGGTATCTAACTTAAAGAAGTTGCATGAGTCAAATTCTAAATCAGACTTGGTG
>ML782376.1:152461-173150 GCA_009831015.1 Picea engelmannii | reverse complement strand
TGGGCGGAGGGGGGTCCCTTGTCCCACAAACAAGGGGGTCTCATAATTTGGTGTGCTGACTTGGCCGTGACCTTAAAAATAGATTATTATTATTATTATTATATTACATGCTAGATCCATACCATGAGCCGTCTCCAACACATTGTGAAGAAAATCAGTAATAAGGAGACATCATCATAGTATTTTCAATGTTCACTGTAGCTACTCACTAATATTTTCATGTGCATGATCTGTTAAATTTATATTATATCATAAGTAATGCTAGCCTCCACCTTCATAGGCTTTGTATCATGCATTTTTTAAATGGCTTGCTGCCATATTTCAAAATCATTGCCCTCATGCTTAAGTTATAAAAGATGAAATTGGGTCCAATCTCCTCCAAACATGAATGTATATCCTTTGGTTGTTGCTGCCATATTTCAAAATAGTTGCCCACAAGGTAAAGTTAGAATAGATGAAAATAAGGTCCAAACTCCTCCAAACATGAATGCATATGTTCTGGTTGAAAAAACAAAGAGCATGACAAAGTACTACTGAGTGAAGTTGTGATTTAATTTATATCTTGGACATGGAAACAGAGTGTAGATTCATAGAACAGTATGTGATATATCCAATGTCAACAAATTCACCCAGGTTACGGGAATGAGCAGCAATAATAGCAGATTGATTATGTTAGATCATGATGGACATGCATCTGAATTGAAGACATCTTGGTTCATATGCTGTGGGCACCTGAGGCGGCTTCTCTGTCTGCATTTTGAAAAATAGGTAGAAAGAAGAAACCAGACCAAGAGAAGTTCAGTAAAGAATAACCACGTGAATATAAAGAGCTGCAACCGCAATAAAAAACCTGACTGGTGGCATAGTTGAGCTAATATACTTTACAACATGCAGCTTCTGATGACAAGAGAAGCAACTGAGCTAGGTTCAAACACCAGGCTATGTTGGCTTCAACTAGTAATCAAAGGCTTCTGTCATCACAGGCTTATAGACGTTTAAACACCATTTTCTTCTCACCTTCAACTATTAAAAATATGGTAAGAGGTCAGAACCCCTAATCTCCCGCACCAATCTCTAAGACGAGCCCAGAGATGAAAAAATATATATTCACCGGATTATCTTCAAGAATCACCAATAATCACCACACGAGCATAACCCATCCTTAAAATGATGGAAGCGGCTGCCATCCCTCACTATAATCTCCCGTTCAACTATCTTTGAAATGAACTTTGTTGCAGTGTGACAATCAACACACACACGAAGGTTTTTAAAGATCCTTATAGGTGTGCCACTAGGTATGTTGATAATGCCAAACACAATGGCTAGCTTCTCACTATGCTGGTAGAGAATATGTTCCTTTAGCTCCTCCTCCACATCATGGAGAACAAACTTAGTGTCAGGAACATAGCCAGCCTGCTTCATCTGCCTGTCCAAACTCTTCAATGTGGAATAGATCTGTTCAGATTGTGCATGAGATCTGTCTCCTACTAGGAATACATGCACCTTGTTCTTAAATTCAATCCAACTGCATCCTGGTTGCTTTTTTAGCCCCCTGTTTTTCATCATCATTCTCACTCTTGCAGCATCTTCCCACCTATCATCTGCTGCATAAATGTTTGATAAAAGCACATATGTTCCAGCATTTTTAGGTTCCAATTCAAAAAGGCGCTCTGCTGCAAGTTTACCTAACTCCATATTACCATGGATCCTACAGGCACCAAGCAATGCTCCCCACATACTAGGATTCGGTTCACATTTTGCATTGTTAGCAATACTCTTAGCCTCTTCCAGGCGTCCAGCACGACCAAGGAGATCAATAATGCAGGCATAATGGTCTGCTCTGGGTATGATGCAATGAACTTGTTCTATGGAATCAAAGTAATATAAACCTTGATCTACAAGGCCAGCATGGCTGCATGCACACAGGACACCAATGAAAGTCACATCATTAGGCTTCATGCCAGTCCTTTGCATATCATCAAAAATATTAAGTGCATCATTACCAAAACCATGCTGTGCATATCCCGCAATCATCGCATTCCAAGAAACCACATCCCTTCCAGGGGTTTCATCAAACATCTTGCGTGCACTGTCTATACACCCGCATTTGGCATACATGCTAATAAGAGCACTTCCCACAAATATATCAAACTGAAATCCCACTTTTATTGTATACCCCTGCAGCTGCTTGCCCTGTTCCAGAGCTGCCAGGTTGGCACATGCACTCAGAATGCCAACAAAAGTGGCCCGGTTCGGTTTAATACCTTCCTCCTGCATTTTAGAAAATATTTGCAGGGCATCCTCTCCCTGTGCATTCTGTGCATATCCTGTAATCATTGCAGTCCATGAAACTACATTTCGGCCAGGCATTCTATCGAACAATTCTTGGGCATCTTCTATCCTACCATTCTGAACATATCCAGCAATTATAGAGTTCCATGATGAGGTGTTCCGTTCGGGCATACCATCAAACACCTGACGGGCGTCCTCTATTCTGGAATTCTGGGTGTATCCTGCAATCATAGCATTCCATGAAATCACATTTCTTTCAGGCATTTTATTAAACAGTTCACATGCTTCGTCAATTCTTCCATTCTGCGCATACCCTGCAACCATAGATGTCCAAGAGATCACATCTCGCTCTGGCATCTCCTCAAACAGCTGGCAAGCATCCTCTAATTTTCCTTTCCGAGCATATGCCGTAATCATGGCATTCCATGAAACCACATTTCGTTCCGACATTTTGTCAAACAGCTCACGAGCATACTCCAATTTCCCCTTCTGCAAATAGCCTCCAATCATCGTATTCCATGAAACAATATTCCGTTCAGGCATTCGATCAAACAAAACGTGTGCTTCTTTGATCCTCCCGTTCTGGATATACCCAGATATCATCGCAGTCCATGAGATCACATTTCGTTCAGGCATTCTGTCAAACAATTTGCGGGCTTCCTCTATTTTCCCATTCTGGCAATACCCTGAAATCATGGCAGTCCATGTGACTACATCTCGTTCAGGCATTTCGTCAAACACTTTGCGTGCATCTTCAACTCGTCCCCTCTTCACATAATTTGTAATCATCACATTACAGGAACTCAAATCTGCATTCCATCTCCTATTACGTGGTACTTGAAACATTTGTTTCTGTGGAGCAATGGTAGTGATTTTACAATTATGTTCATTAAAACAATAATTGTTTTTCTGTTGGGAATCCAATAGTCGGTATTGAAATTTTCTACTGAAAATAGGCGTACCTGTGTGGTATTCTGCTACTATTAATGGCAGAGCCAGTGCCTTCAGTACCGATTCAAGGCCGGTGATAAATGGTTTGAATGAGATGTTAGCCTTCATAATCGTACTTTCATAGTGATCTCAATACGCCCATTTCAATTGGCATCATGATGAAGAAACAGATCGATTCGATACAGGAATTTTAATCGTTGGGCTCTTCTCGTTGTCCTCCCTAAATGAAGGCTCTGTAATTTCACGTACAATCTTGCAAGTTGTTTAACAATTCAAAACCACTGTATGTTCATTCCCATTTTGAGAGGAATTAAATGGAAACCACGGAAACCTGCACAAACTTTTTGATACTTAAAATCAATTATAATGTTGAATATTTGTTGTACTATCATGCATCTATTTAATTTGTTGTGGAGTTCTTAGGGTATGTGGAGTGATTATGATATTAAATTGTATTGTTTGTTGTGATTGGTGTGGTGTAGGTTAAGGTAAGGCGAACATCGATATATCACTCTCTTTCTTGAAGTCTCTATTTTCATGTTCTGCTTGGGTTCGTTTTTATTAGATCGACCTTGCTCTCAAATCGACCTTGCTCTCTATCCAGTCGAGGCCTTTTATTGTAAATGAATTTATACTCTTTATAAATTTGAGGGAATTTTTTCATGGAAAAAAAGGTTAAGGTAAGGCGTGATGTTTTTGAGTTGTTACCGAAGGTGAGGACTATAGCATTTAAATTATTGTTGGACATTCATTAGTTAGTTTTTTATTATAAATGTTTTGGTGTTGTTTTTCCAGCAAAAAAATTTCTCAATTATATAATTATATTAGAATATAATTTGGTTCTCATATCAAGGATATATCACTCTCAAAATGTGTATCTCCAACAATGTTCTTTCAACCATCATAAGTGTGAAAGAAACAAGTGTAGGATTGTTACAAGAGACATAAACTATATACCAAAAAGTAGCAAAAAAATGTGATCCATAGTACTAACTGTCCCTAATCTGTAGATAAAAATATCCACAAAATTTAGATACAAAAAGTAGCTACCATCAATCTGCCAGGGAAGACAACTGGGAACTAAAAATGTAAATGTTAATATAGATTTAGAACAAGTGGGGGACCCTCATGTCCATCAACCC
Organism: Picea engelmannii; assembly: GCA_009831015.1. Taxonomy (NCBI): domain Eukaryota; kingdom Viridiplantae; phylum Streptophyta; class Pinopsida; order Pinales; family Pinaceae; genus Picea; species Picea engelmannii. Next base: position 168,765 of record ML782376.1, on the reverse strand, counting down.
AGTGGTTGTAGGTGATTATACCAGCTTGTTTCTGGAGAGCAGCCTTTGAAAGAAAAATTGTTTCTTTATTGTACTCTCGATATGTATGTGTGAAGTTGAGCTTCCTGAAGATGAGTTGAAGCTCTTTGATTCTGTCCTGCCAGCCCAAAAGAGAGGTGACATGTAGTTTTCCCCTATTGTTCAACCAATCTATACAATTATGGAGTCACCAAAGATTTGAAGTTCCTCAATGTTTAAACTAGATGCCAAATGTAGAGTAGCCTAGACACCCAATAATTCAGCCCTGGTATTGGTGCATGGGCCACAGTTGAAGGTCCATCTGTAAACAGAATTCGTCGATATGCTTATCAAGCCCCTTGCTCCACTCTGGAGGCCATTTGACTGTGTTGCTAAATGTTATACATACACCAAACGAAATAATTATTCTTTTATAATATTTAATTTTTTTTATAAAACATTATATTGGCTAACAAGTTTTACGTCTTATTGTTGAGCTATGACACAATGCAATTAGATAACCTAAGTTTTAAGTTAGGGTAAAAAGTTCTAATGCATTTTTAGTCCCTGCCAGTCCCTGTCGAAGGCCACGACTATAGCATTGATTCATCATTGACCATCAATTACTTTGCCTTTGACTACAAATATTTTTCTGCTTTCCAAACTTGAACATAAGCGAGAAGAAAGGCTTTGATATTCAGTTACTAAATCACTGATATATTTGCAATTCAACTATAAGACATTTATACATCACCGGTTGGCTAAAGATACATCAATCGTGGGTTGAAGCTTTTGTTGGAACATTGGAAATCTTGGACCTACAGTGAAGGTACAAATTATCTAGTATCAATTACTTCCCATTATTTTATCTATCTAGGTACAGTGATTTATCATAAATAAAGAGCAATATGCGAGCTTTTTTTTGTTATAATGGAAGTGGTTGCACTAATACCTATTTTCTTTACCTATCTTCTTTAATTCGTCTACTTTTTTCCTTTACTATAAAGTAAGTAATGGGTTTAATGCTTTCGTTAATTCATACCTACTATCACACCTACTCTATCATTCGACTACTAAAAGAATGGATAGTGAAAATCTTATTGCACTGATTAACTCATCACCTATTTATTAGTTGCCTATTCCTTTAGCTAAACAACTTGGAAGCACATAGATGCATAATCAGTGGCATTTTTTACATTTATTGGAAACACTAATGTCTTAGTTGTCTTGGATTTCTTTTTTATTCCCAGAAATTAGATTATATAAAGAGACAACATCTGTGGAATGAATGAATGTTGGTTGTTACCCCACATTCTTAGGGGTAACTAAGGAGATGATGCCTCGGGGCCCTTAGGCTGCAGACATGAAGTATCAAGAGGCGAATGTGCAAGCATAGGCCCCTATCTTACCACACGTCATCATTCGATCAATGGCAGTAGCATCCACCACACCAACTTGGCTCATAGAGGACAACGGGTCTTGCTCCATGAGGTAACAAGTCTGGTGTTGTGGTAAGTGTCATTCTAATAAATGAAGCATTTGAGCATGTTGCAAAGGGTCATTTCTTGTTTTTGAAAACGTTTGCTTGGAAATTATGCCCTTTGCCTCATTTCACCTCGGTGGTTGACATGTTGTCCTAGTCAGTGGTCACCCTTCAGAAAAGGGTTGTTACTAGGTGGTCTCCTTGAAGGGTTATCATACCGCTCCTGCACATACTTAACACTTTCTATACTTCTTCCCTTTTCATCTCCTCATCTTTTGGGTTTTCAGGCATATTGACCCAAGAAGGGCTTATACCTCATTTCATGGGAAGAAGGGGCTAAAGTCTGATAGGTAGATTGCAGCTGCTATAAAAGAATAAGAAACTAATGTTGAAAAGAAATTGAACACAGCAAATGAGGACCATCAAAAGTCGGTCCAACTTTAGCTCTACTTACTCAATTCCCGCCCCGGTCCCAAATTGCTTGAAACCCTATAAAGGGGACTAACGAATTACAAATAATTGGAAGCAAGGATTGGAAAGATGGCTAAGAAGGGGTCTAGGAAAAATGTTAAAGCTTGAAACCCTATAAAGGGGACTAACGAATTACAAATAATTGGAAGCAAGGATTGGAAAGATGGCTAAGAAGGGGTCTAGGAAAAATGGCACCTAAATAGTTGGTAACTCAAGAGCAAGTGCACCCTCTACAGAGGCACCCATAAATGAGAGAATATGAGCCCTTGTATGTCAAGAAACCACATGCCCAGAAGTCATGCCCCCATCCACCTCATATTCTTTACATGAATTAGAGAGTGTCCTCTTGGGAAATATTCCTTGACTTGGGGAATGATCTACCCAATAGGTCAGCATGACAACCCTCCCATACTTAAATTTGGCAAGTTGTGTAAGTTCTTTGAGCATTTGTTTATTTTGAAAAGGGGGGATTTGATGCACATGTTTGGGTGGTTATTTTATTAGATATGGCTTATTTGACATGATACTTATGACTTGTGGACCCTTGGAGGGCGAATTTGTTTGTCTTTGCAAGGCCTTGCCAAGTGAAAGTCTTTTCGTGAAGGCACAAGGTTACTTGGACCTTCATAGGGGCATGAAGCCCACGTGTTGGATGATGCACCCCCTCTCATTGGACGCATGGGAGGATGAAAGATGCCTTTGGAGTCACTTGGAGACCATGAGATGATCATATTACAGCCCCTTGCACCCTAGCATTGGCCTTTGGAGGCTTAAGGCGTCATCTTCTAAGCCCTAGAGATCACATTGACCTAGGGTTTTTTATGGGATTTCATGGTTTGATGGTGATGTGTCATGGTTTGATGGAGAGAGATGGATTTATTGTCACCCTAGCATATGATGAGGTGACACATGGCCTTTAGAGGCCCAATGATTTCCACCTAGGGGCTCAATGTCTCTCTTGGAGGCCTAATGCCACCCCTAAAAGGGGATTTACTTTTTGTATTTTCTTGTTGACAAATTAAAAGTGGACAAATTAGGGTTGGTTGACCTCATATAAATAAAGGTCACTTCCCTGTCATTTTATCATCATGACTTTGAGAGTTACATGCTCTATTGGCTGAAATTTTCTCCCTACTTGGGAAAATTTCTCTATCTCTCTTTGGTGCACTTGTGGATGTTTTTACTTGTCTATTGTGGATGAAAGCTATTGATTTCTCTTGGTGCTTCTTTCTTTGCAAATGTGGTGGAACATTCTTGATAAAGAAAGGTTTTTCATGTTATCTCTTGAAATTGGTAAGGAATTTCTGCATATTGTATTGTTTATTCTTGTTTCAAGGTTAAATTTGTCTAATCTTTGGAGAAGTATAAGGGCATGCACCCTCGATGAAGATTTGTCATTGTTGTCATTGAAATGGCCATTTTGCAAAGGTTGCTACGAGGAGTAAAAGGGCTTACACCCTTGTAGATTTACCTTGCTAGGTTAGTTTGCTCTAGGGAGTAAAAGGGCCTACACCCCTAGAGAAGTAACAAATCTAGCCCATACACAAGAGAATCCATTAACCCAATTGACAAGGCACTAATATACTTGCCTTGGAGATTGCATATTCATGCATTGGTAAACATGATTTTTTGAGATATTGTGATTGTTCAAGTTGGAATCGATTTTTCATGTTATAAGATTTATTGTGCCCTAAGGGTGTTTTATTTAGCCAAGTGATTCTCATTGTTGTTATAAATTCATGCTTCAGCCAATAGGGTTGTAGCAGTTCGTCTTCTTATTATTATTTATTCACTTTTCTACCACTAAATTTCACTCGCAGGATGCCATAATTGTTCTACTTGTTGTTGGCTATCTTTTGGGTGGTTTACTTGTTGGTTTTGGTGGATAGAAGTTGTTGTTGTAGAAATTGTTTGCTACGGCCATAGGGCTGTTACAATATTTGTTGACAACACTAATGAACATCCCCCTAACTGATATCAAAGTCTTACTATAATCATTGGAAGTTTATCTACTCACTGTTAGCTTTATTTCCACATATCTTGTACATGATTTTGATAGATAATTTGCAGTTGTCATAACTTGTTCATTGTTGATATATATATTCCAATACTATTGAAATTTGGGACAACAAGGTTTCTTGCTTGATCCCCTTTGGTCTAAGGCTTTTATTTCCATCATTTGTCTTGTTCTGGGTAGGGCTAACATTGTTTTGCAGGTACACAATACTTGGCAACTATCTGTGATCTACAAGACTCGTTCTTAAGCCTTACTCCATCTCGTATCTTGACCTATAGGGGTGTTCATTGATCATTCTCCCACTTTCCATCTCAATCCTCCTAGGGTCATTGGGATTCCCCTTTTGTGGTGATTTCATCATCACTAAAGCGAGGGGTGTGTCTATCTAAGGTGATTGTGAGTAGGTACCCCCGTAGTTGTCTCACCTTTGTGGTTTGGGTTGGGATTTTCCCAAGATATAGATTGTATGATAACATTTTGGCACCGTTGTTGGGGAGGATTTTGAATCCTTCTTCGAGCCCTAATGACACTTGGCAAGTTTTTCCCAAAGCCTTTACTCATAGCTTTCTTTGTGACTCCATTTGAGGGATGTTCCATTTCCATCATTGATGATTCTTGAGCTCATTTGGTGACTCCAATGAGGTATTACCCTAAGTGATGTAAGCATGTCCCCATGGTACTTCCATGAGGCATGCAAAGCCTTGGACATTGAGTTTGTTTATTGGTATCTAAACAAATGCCCGATGAAATGGTTGAGTCATATCCCTAAGTTTGACAGTGATCCATCTTCAGTTGTTACACATATTGCCGAGTTTACTGAATTCATCATATCTTATGGTGTAGAACAAGAAAATGTGATAGTGTGGTTGTTTCTCTTGTCACTTGAAGAAAGGTAAAGAGTCTAGATTAGACATTATTTCAAGCCTAAAAGTATGTCTTCTTCAACGATCCTTATCTAATATTTCCTCAAGTATCGGGCCCCTACAACTCACAAGTTTGAAGACACTATTCAAGACTATTGATGTTTGTGGTAACATGGGATAGGTACTTCTACATTTTTTTGTGTCTATCATGTGGAAGTCGTCGAAAGCCCAGTGTGAGTTTACTTTAGTTAAAAGGAATTAATTAAATTAAAATTGTATTTTTTAGTGAATTGAGTTATTTAAGGAACATGCATAGCATGCATCATGTAATCTAAATCTTAAGTGAGTGTGAGAAGTAATCTCAACCATAGATCACTCTGAAGATTATAAATAGATTGTAACTCATGATTATAAAAGAAAGACTAGGGTGAAGGAGGAATTCATTTTGAGAGGAAGTCGCTTTTGATGAGAGATCAAAGTGAGAGAATTTTGATGAGAGGTCAAGGTCGATAGACTTTGGTGAGAGACCATGGTTGAGGATAACAAAGAAGGACTTTTTGCTAGTGTGAGGAGTGTAGGAACAAAGAAGGAATTTTGCTTACACTAGAGTGAGGAGATCTCACAGGTTGGGTGAAGATATTTCATCCAAGTGTTGATCAGAGGGTTGGATCATAGAGGACTGTGATTCAATATCTTAGATATGTGGAGAAGGACTTCCATCTAGAGGTCATACATGTCAAGGAGGAGAGAGAGCAGAAGTAGTCGCAGGTGGGTTTCAGTGAACAAAAGCCATGGAAAAGTTAGATCATACAAAGCTTGTCGTACAAACTTTTTGTACATATACTCGATTCACAGTGGGTCGAGTAGTGTATATACACGGATCACAAGAGGGAGAATTGTGTATCCCTTGGGAAATGTGTTGGTACAAGGTCGTGCAACAACACAAGAGTTGCCATGTATTTTTTCAATGTATAATTCTCTCAGCGGGCCATTTTCCCTATTAGGGGAGCCTTGATTTGATCTTAATAAAAGCATCATTGGACTGGTTTTCCCTCCAAGGTTTTTCAAATGTTTTATACCCGAAATATTGGTGTTTATCTGTGCTTGATTTGGTTTCCTTGTTTATGTTTATGTTGCATGTTTAGTTGATTACTTAGTTGTGCTTTTAGTAGATAAAGTGATTTCATTTTGATCAACATGGTATTTGTGCATATCAAGGGTTGAATCTGCTAGAAAATCAACATGGTATCAGAGCCGAGGCTTTGAAGGAAAGAGGGAGCCTAGTCTCTGAAGGGAGGAAACCAAGAGGATATATCTTATTAGATTGATAACCATCAAGGGAAACTAAAGGACAGATTTAAGGGAAATGACAGTTTAGAAGAGGGTTATCAGATAAGATCTTGGAGATGGTGAAAACATTGAAGATTGAGGGCAAGTTGGAAGGGGAAACAAACTTTCGGGCTTGGAAGGAAATATTTTTTCTTCTATTAGAGAAGAATGACCTCAAAGAGTATGTTGAGGTTGTTGTTGCAAGTTCTATTGATCCACAAGAATTGGAATCTCACAAGAAGAAGAAAGTGAAGGCCAAATAGGTGTTGCTAGAATCCATAAAGGATCACTTGAATCTGCACATTGCCGAGAAGAAATATGCTAAGGAAATGTATGATTCTTTGGCGATTCTATACCAAAATAGAAATATAGGCAGGTTTCTACATTCGAAGCACCAACTTCAAGTTGTTGAGATGTCTAGTGAGGACAAGGTTGTTAACTATCTTATGAATATTACACAGATCCGAGATCAACTTGCAACCATTGGCGAGATAATCTAGGATGTTGAGTTGGTGAATGTAGCATTGAGAGGTCTTCCCAAGTCTTGGGAACCTTTTTGTGCATGGGATCTGTTATCACTCCAAGAAACTCCTTAGGGTTGTAGGCTAAGGATGCTTGGTAACTTAGAAATAATGGTTTTTATGTGTTTGGGACAATGGGGTCTCTAATGATTTGTATAATAAACAACTCATCACACATCTAAAGATACAGTGCTTTCAGTAAACAATAATCAGATCAAATAATTGAAAGAGAGGATGGAGAATACTATTCTTGATTTGCCAATATGAGTGAAAGTAGGGCTTAATACAAGACAACAAGGAATCCTTTAATTTCAAGTCTATGAGCTCAATAAAGAGATAACAGTCTTTATGAACTAAAATAAACTGAAAGCAAAGTACAGAAAATGAAAGATGGACAATTCTGATATTGCAAATGAAAGGAAACTGAACTTTATTTCTGCAAAAAGAGTCTATACAGTGGCATAAAATATCTCCCAGTTTGAACCCTTATCTCATATCAAAAATAGGCATTTATAGCCTCTTACAATCTGTTTTACAGATCCTAAAAACATGGATCTGTATTAAATAAAAGCAATTCAAATGTATCTAAACAACTTGATCATAAAGGTTTAACAACTAAACTATCATTCGGATTGTTTTCAATCTCAAAAATTCGCCATCTATATCCTTCAGCTCCTGGGATCTACGATGTAATGAAACATGGCAGGACATCTGTCTTGACATTTGGATTTCTCCAACGTTCATGGTCGATTTTTGAGGAAGTTGTTTTGCATGTGGTTCCCAAAATTCTCTCGAACCTCTGATGCTGAGTCCTTTGCATGCGATCTGATAGTCCCTTGATACTCTGGAACTCCTTCATAACCTGTGAAAAATGACCTGTTTTGTTCTTGGCTTCAAAAATTGCTTTTCCATCTTTCAACAGCTAACTCGTTTTATATTTCGTGTGTTAGCTAGTGAAAGCGCTGCCTTTCACCAGCTAACGGGTCATAAAATATCGCTTTGCGCTGGTGAAAACCCTGACTGCACCCAAAATGAGTTTTCACCTTCAAAATTTTGATTCCATCAAAACTCAGTGCATCTCCGATTTCTCACCTTGCATATTAACAGTGACTTGAGAAAGTACCTTCAGATCTGGATGGGATTTTTGTCTTTGCTTTTGTTTCAATCTTCTTATCTTCCTTTTCAGGCGTTTGGCAAGCCACCATAGACTATTGTAATCTTTGGTGAGTTTTTGCTTTCTTTTCTTCTCTTTAACACTTTCCCGAGCCAATCTCTCAAACGCAGCATTGGTTTTAGCGAAGTTATCAGACAACTTCTTATACCTTTCTTTGATTACCCGTTCCAAAACCTCTTGCTGAGCTATTACCTCTTTCAGATGCTTGATTTTCTGAGACTTCTTTGACTTGGAGCTTTTTGATGTTTCTCCTTCCTCTGTATGAGTGAAGGTCTCATAATTTTGTGCACACTCAGTTGACTGCTCAGGACTCTTGGTGACAGGGCATTGGTCTTGTTGCTCTGATTCTGAATCTGTATAGGGTAAGTTTAATATATTGGTTCTCTTCTCTGTAGGCTGCTCTATGGGTTGTTCTGTAGTGGTCTCAAAGATTAATCTTTTCTTCGACCTGTGGGGCTTCACTACATAAATTTTGTCTTCTGAAGGTCCTGGCAGGGTCCTCCTCTTCCTTGAACTACTTTGAGGAGTCAACTGTTTCTTTGAACCTTTCCTCTGTTCATTTGCAGGCTGAGTCTGTGTTTCAAAACCCTCCCAGAATAGAAAATGATCCCAGCTCCTTCCCTGTTGTTTTAATTCCTCCAGAATGATCAATTTAATGAGGCTGAAGTGGCATAGAGTATTCTTCATGCTCAAGGGTTGAGCCCTGATCTTCTTGCAAACTTTAGTTAAACTCTTATGTAGGAAAAAAGGTAATTTGAGGAGAGTCTTGCCTGTGAAATGGTCCAGGAGTTTGAAGTGATACATCATGAGTTTGTCATACCTGCCCTTCGAGGTAATGTAGAGTTGGATGCCCTTAAACATCTCCTGCCATTCCTCCTCTAGATAAGAAACCGACATACCCTTTTTCCATGCATTGTGCCTGAACTCTTCTTTCAAATAAGCTCTGAAATTCAAATTTTTAGGGGCGGTGGTTTTGAACCAACTCTGGCCCGTTCTTGGTAGGTTGGTTGTTGCAGCAATGGTAGCTTCATCTACTATGATTTCGAAGGACCCAACATGAGCCTTATTCCCATCAAAACTTTTGGCAAAAGCTTCTGCTGTCGACTGGTGGCAACCATTTTGCAACCTCTCAACGAATTCAATACACCCTGCATCTGAGAAATGTTTCTGGACTTCTGGATGTGTTTGTAGAAAAGATAAGATGTCCAGCTCTTTTCTGAGTAGAGAACCACTGTGTCTCCTCACCATTCTGTCACCCAAAATCCCAAACGATTTTGCATACACGACTTAGGAAACTGATATTCGGGTCGAGGTCTTGTGTTGTTGGAAGCACTCGGGAGTCAGCTTTGTTTTTTAGCATTAGAAACTTATCAAACATTCATGAACGATGCATGATATGGAAGAAATAATCAGATTTGGTGATGTCATCCCGACAGTACATCTTCTGTACCTGTGCCACTGAATTTGAACTTGCCATCCCTGATGCCATGATTGTGGAGCATGATTTTCCAAGCCAGATCCGAGGTGTAATCTAACTGGGACGTGGAACTCGATTTTAAATGATTACCCACTTTCACCAGCGCATCCTTCTGATCGCATGTCGTGAGTTGATCACATCATGATTTGATTTTGAAACGTGGATAAACGCATGTGATTCCTGATTTATCCAACCAACGACCCGTGGAAAACGCCCCTCAGCTGTAGAAACTTACCGCTTTCACCATCGCACGATCCTGCAGAACTTCTCCTTAGCTGTTGAAAGTCTTCACTTTCACCAGTGCGCCACCCCGTGAGAATTTATCCTTAGTTGTTGAAAGTCTTTACTTTCACCAGTGCACGACCTGCGACAATGCTTCTTTGGATGTTTTGAAAATCAACACTTTCACCAGCGCACGGACCTATGATAGATGCTTCTTTGTTGTTGCAAGTTGCCATTTTCACCAGCTAACACTCACCTTTTGGACACACGTTAGCTGTTGAAAGCAAATTATGAAAATTTTGAAAAGAAATCTGTTATGGGTCATCTCATTTCTAAGACCAAAAACCAAAACCTAAGTTTTGCAACTAGAAAAACTCAAAAATGAATTGAGGATACTACCAATAGCCATGCTATCCATCACAAAATGCAACCAAAGGGATGGGTACATTTTGGGAGCTAACATTTGGCTCCAACTGGGATGGGCATCTCCCTGTGAGGTGACCAAGAACCTAGCTAGACTCAGTAACCTTGTTACAATTTGAAACAAAAATTTGAAAAATAGTTTGCTAGTACCATTGGGCATGGAGTTATTTGAATGACTGAAATAAAGAAAACAGAACTGGAAAACAAAATATGTACAAGTAGAACAGGGCTTCAAAGGAAGCCTTATGAGAAATAGATCTTCAGGAAGCGCCCGTTGAAAGGGCCACCTGCTACTGCCTCACCTGAAAGAGTTTGGAGAACAAAGGTGTTGTTCTGGTGCACCACTGTTATGACAAAAGGACCTGTCCAGAGAGCCTCAAATTTTCCGTGTTTCCCCTTCTCCTGCCTTGCTGCATCCCACTTTAAGACTAAATCCCCTGTTTTGAAGACATCTAATTTGACTTTCTTGTCGAAAGTTTCTTTGATTCTTTCTCGATGCAATTCTGTTTTTTCCAAGAGATGCTCTCTTTCTTGCTGTAGTTCTACCAAGTTATGAATTCTCCTGGTCAAATCACTTGGTTCAGAATCAGTTTCTTGTAAGAATTTTGCAACCAACAATGCAAGTTGAACATGAAATATGGCTTCGGTACCATATACCAACTTGAAAGGAGATGTACCAATTGATTTCTTACATGTAACCATGTCAGCCCACAAGGCAAAATTCAGTTTGGAATCCCAACCTCTGGCATTCTGTTCAAGCAGCTTCTTTATGATCCTGACTAAACTCTTGTTGGATGACTCAGCTAAGCCATTCCTTTGCGGATAGTAGGTTGTGGAATGTACCAGCTGAATTCCCAATTCTTCACACATTTTCACCAAGTGTTTATCTTTGAATGCAACAACGTTATTAGTGACCAATCTCTTGGGACAGCCAAATCTGGAAAATATGTTTTCTTGCAGAAAATTTATGATGACAGTATGATTGTCGTTTCGGGTGGGAATAGCCTCAATCCACTTTGTAAAGTAATCAATGGCAACCAGGATCCACCGGTGCTGACCACTAGAAGGCGGATGAATTTCACCTATGAAGTCCAGGCCCCACTGCTGGAAAGGCCCTGTGACCACTATAGGTTTGAGGGGAAGAGACTTCAGCTGTTGTTTACCTTCAAATCTCTGACACTTGTCACAAGTTTTCACAAACTTATACACATTTGAAAATAAGGATGGCTAGTAGTAACCAGGTCTTAAGATTTTATGTGCGGTGGTTTTCCAATAGTGATGTCCTCCACATTCACTATTATGCAATTCAATCATGACCTTAACTGCTTCTTCCTGATTTACACACCTCAACAATAAACCTATGGGGTTTTTCTAGAACAACAAGCTGTCATTGATGCATAAATTTATGGCCTTGAGTTTTAAAGCCTTTCTTTGAGTTTTTGTCAAATCTGATGGGACTGATAAAGTTTGCAGAAACTGAATAATGTGACTGTACCATTTGCAATCAGCTAAGTGAGCTGAGACCTGCATTTTCTCACCTTCTTTATCCTCTGAAGGATGATCATTTTTTGCATTAATACTCATCAAATTTATTTCAAGCAGCCTGCAATTTTCCTCTGCCAAAAGTTTAGCAAGGCCTTGACCCTTAACAAGTTTTGCTGGTTTGATTTCAACAACGAATTCAATCAATCTTTCTATCCAATTACTCCTTTTGCCATCAATGTCGGGTTGGACAAGAACATTATTAACTGAACTGGAGGGAACAAAAGATATTACCTTTGCCTGAAGAATGTAGACCCTGAAAGCTTTTAGTGACTTGAGAAGTGCATATGCATGTTTCTCCAACAATTCATACTTTAGTTCTGCATCCCTCAAGACCTTACTGAAGAAGGCAACCGGCTGCTCTTGATCATCAACATTCTTCTGCAAGAGTACCGCTGCAATTGTATCACTGGAAGCAAATGAAAAAATGTAAAATACCTTGGAGAAATTAGGGTTGATCAAAACAGGGGTTGTTGTGATAGCTTCCTTGATGGCATTGAATGAATGTCTGGCTACTTCAGTCCACTTTACCTCAGAGTCCTTCCTCAACATAGCAGTGATATGCTTTGTGAGTTTAGCAAAATTCACTATAAACCTTCTGACAAAGTTAATAGTCCCAAGGAAAGACTGAATGTCCTTCTTTGATCTAGGAAGAGACCGATTTTTAATTGCTTCTACCCTCTTTGGGTCAATCTTAACCCCATCAGCTGAAACAATATGCCCAAGTAATTTCCCTCCTTAAGTGCAAAATTTGATATTTTCGGATTAAGAGAGATGCCATACCTTCGACATTTCAGAAATGTCCTTCTTAAGTGCTGCAAATGAAGTTCATGTCTGTTTGAGAAAACAGTGATATCATCAAGATAAATGAGGGCAAATTTATCTTTCTCTCCAACGAAAGCAATGTCCATTGCCCTTTGGAATGTCGCTCCTGCATTCATCAATCCAAAGGGCATCTTCTTGTACATAAACGTACCCCATGGAGTGGTAAAAGTAGTCTTTTCCTTGTCTTACAGATGGACAACAATCTGGTTGTATCGGGAAAACCCATCAATAAAAGACATCACCTTTGATCCTAACACCTTCTGCAGAATATGCTCCATTTTAGGCAGAGGGTAATTGTCCTTCCTAGAGCACTTATTCAAATTTCTGAAGTCGATGCAGAGTCTGATCTCCCCATTCTTCTTCCTAACCAGCACAAGATTTGCAATCCATTTTGAATACCTGAGAGGAATGATAATGCGGGCATCCAACAGCTTCTTAATTTCCCTCTCCATTGTAGGCAACAACAAAGGGTTGAAGGATCTAAGCTTCTGCCTGAATGGTTTGGTGTCTTTATTCAAGGGAATCTTATGCTGAATTACTTCTGTGTCAAAAGTCTTCAAGTCATCATACTGCTAAGCAAAGATGTCTGCAAATTCCTTTAGCAATTCTCCATAATCAACCCTTTGTTTTTCATTCAAATGTGAGGCCAAGTTGACATGTTTAGGATCTTTCTCACTAGCCACATTATACTACAAAACATCTGAATCTTTTTCCCCACTTTGCAATTTGATAGCCACATCGTTGTTATCGAACAACCTTTCCAACGAGACCAAACCTTTAGGAATTCTGTTGGTAGACAGCTAGACTATTTCATGTGCTGTGATTTTGCTTTTGAACTTTGGCTCCTCGACTTCATGGTCATGTTCATTCTCCTGATCAATCTGCAGATCTACAAACTCATCTATCACTGCAAGGAATCTATTGAGTTCAACATCGTCTTCAAAAACCTTCCAAAATTTTACATTATCAGGGAGAGAGGGCCTATATTTAACTTGAATTTCATAATTTAATTTGTGAGGCAGAGGGGGTATGAATGCACAAGTAGACACAGCCAATGAATCAACCAATTCATTCATTTCTCTAGGTACAAATGCAATTTTAAAATCTGCAAAATTTTGAATTGCCTTCGACACTTCATCTCTGTATGCCTTCAGTCTGACATGCTTGTCTTGAAAGGACTTATTCACCTGCTGAATAATCAAATCTGCATCTCCAAACACCTGCAATTTTTTAATGCCCCTCTCTTTGGCTGCATTCAGCCCCAAAAGTAGTGCCTCATACTCAGCAATGTTATTAGTCACTTTAAAATCAAGTTTAAAGGACAAATGAGAAGTTTTCTTAGAGGGAGAAATGAATACCACTCCTGCTCCAGCTGACTCCCTAGTGCAAGCACCCTCAAAGAACATGGTCCAGAGATCATCTTCTGCTATTTCTGTGGGATGAAATGTGATCTGATCTGTGGGCTTTCTGAGCAACAATGTATCAGGCAATGAATCATCAATTTGCAAAATACAAGATCCCATATCTGTGTCAACCAAATAGATAGGATGATTGGATGGATTTTTCTTGTCACTGATTACATATGCCAACTGAGATTCCCTGTAAATCCTTTTGTTCACCCCTCCAAAAACAGGGATAGTAGCATAGGAGAGATCCATTTGAAGAGTGCCACCTAGTCTCTTCATCCACGATCTTGATAGTAGACATCCAAATTTAGGAGGTATGTCAGCCACCACTATATCCATCACCATTGTCTTTATTGTTGCTTGGGTCAAGGTTACAACCAAATCCTTAATCATCCCAAGACATTTGACCTTTCGAGAATCAAAGGAGAAAAGGTCATGATAAGACTTGGTGATCTCTAGCCCAAGCTCATCCATGACAGCCTTTGGCATCAAATTGTGCGAAGCACCAGAGTCCAACAAACAATTATGCAGTGTTTTCTCATGAATATTTAAAGAGATGTAAAAGGGAGGACAACTTTCATCTATGTCTTCTACCATTTGGCCCAGAGTAATGGTTGGTTTATCATCATAAATGTTGAGGATATCAACAGAAATGGATATAGATTGGGGATCTAGAGTTTTGAGGATATCCCTTTTAAACATCTCATTTTTCATCAGCTCAATTAGAGGAATAGGAATCTTAATTTTTTGTATTTCAACCTCAAAATTAAAGGAATATGGGACCTTATCAGCAGCTTTATCAGAAACCTTTACCTGATTTGAAGGGGCTTCCTGATCCTTTTGTTGTTCGACAGGAGGTTGACTTTCTGGAGTTTCACGCTTGACAGGGGCAGCAGTCTGTTAGCCTATGGCTTACCTTTACCAATCACTAAGTCTAAATTGTCACCTATATTTGTATTTTTCATTTAGGATATTAGTAAGATATCCTCAAGTGATGACTAATGAGTTAGTTAAGATTGCCTAGCCTAGTCATAATGCATGATTTTAGGATCTAGAGCAAATCTCTCTATGAGGTGGCATCACCCATTATACTATAAATATGTAACATTGGAGTGAATAAGTATGAGTTGGCTATTATGCCTTTTCTGCCATGTTGCTGTTCTTGTCTTTATTTTGTCAATTGTTTTTATTGTGCTTAATCTCTTCAATTGGTATCAAAGCGGAGGTTAAGCAGTCACTGACATGATTTGTGAAGCTGCAGTCTTTGTTTTTCAGTGGGCATTAATTAGAGCCATCGACTGGTATGAAGGAGTATTCGTTGGGTGCATGTTGTGTGCTGAGTGGGATCAGAGTTGTTCACTCTGCTACTGTGCTCGTTGTGTTCGAGGAGTTGTCCCTGCTCTGTTGTTGATCGATCCCTACTATATCTGTTGAGGAGTTGTTTGTCACTGCAATCTGCGTGCCCAAGAACAAAGAGTGTTGTGTGCATTGCATCGATCTGATCATTCATGCATGGAGTAGCTCAATTGGAGTGTTTGCTGCGATTTGCACCGAGCATGGATGTTGTGTTTTCTATGTTCGTTGCATCGATCACTGCTTCTGCTGTAATTTTGGTATATGAACGTGCATTTTTACATATCACTACAAATTTTAATAGCGTTGTCTGAAATCGTGGATTCATTGCCTGAAACCGTGGACACACTGTAATTTTGTCTATGTTTGCTGGGAATTATTTATATTGTTTCTATCTGCAGTTTCACTCACCTATGTGCACCTGCAGTATCACTTGCCTGTGTGCACCGATCACTGTATCATTTTGTGACTGTCGCGTTGCAGTATCATTGTTTTTCAGAGCGGTTATATATTGTTGCTATTGCAGATTGCATACATATTGCAGAGGTGTCAACATCGTTGGGAGTGCAACATAATAGAATTTTGCGATCTGCCAAAGGAAGACTGCAGAGGATGAGACATAATTCATGCTTATGACACTGCATGGCATAGTCATCAATTGCCTCCATATATGTGGCTTGATACAGGAAAGTCTGGGGCTGATACCTATTCAGAGCTAAGAGAAGCTCAAGATCATGCACAAATCTGGTGTGTAGACAAACAACGATAACATTAAAACATCTCAGTGATTAGGAGATGGCCAATTTTCTTTTCCAAATTTCTTCTGCATGAATTATCTACATCTGATCGCTTGTTGGAGCGATCGTGTTTGATGCTGCGTGTGAGTTTGCAGAGCCACCAATCGCTGGACGTGAATATCCTTTTGCTACGACCCCTCATATTCATTGCATAATAAGACATTGTGCACACCTCCATACACCAAATCATATGAAAATCGGATGAAGTTTTCCATCTCCCATACACTCATTAAAAAAAAAAAAATAGTATGCATATAAGGACAAAGTATGAGCAAGATTTTAAAGAAATCACTTTTTAATTTTTGAGTGATTCACAAGAACATGGTTTTATATAGATTTATGTAAAAGCACGAGTTTAAATTTTTTTTGATCAATTTCATTTCATTGAAAGGATAGAGATCTTG
>ML782376.1:125793-151267 GCA_009831015.1 Picea engelmannii | reverse complement strand
TGAATTCCAAAAAGAAGCACAGAATAATAGCAGCGACAACAACAAATGTGAAGAAATAAAAGAATACAGTCAAAATCATCTTTCCAAGAAAATTGTTAGACCTTGGGAATAATTACACTTCAATCGGAATCATCATGGCTTAGGATATGAAAATCAAAATAGTTTTCATATTCCAAATTACTCCAAACCAATTGTGTTTGTGAGTGCTGGATTTCTTCAAGATAAATCAATATTAAATGTCTCAAATCAGAGTGATAAGTGCCAACATTGTAAACGAGTTGGTCACATGGAGGATCAGTGTTTTGATCTCCATCCTTGTCAGAATTGTGGCAAGACAAATCATGCATTAGAAAAATGTTCCAAGAAGAACAAACCTGGAAGACTGAAGATTCACTATGAGTGGATTGATCCTTGGCAATGGTCATTAACTGCCAAGCAATTATATAAGTCTTACCAAAGAGTACAATCTCGAGTAAAGACTTGTTTTGAAGAAAATATAGAAATATGTATATAACTCCAAAGTGGTCCCCTTATGGCGTAGCTTTCGAGCATGGCCCTCACAGGATGAGATAACATGTGGTTAATTCCATATGCCCACTTTGAGTTGTACACAAATAAAAATAAAAATAAAATTGGAGTAAAAGTGAAACCCTCATGCACCTTAAGGGGGGGAGTTCAAAAATCCAGGGAAGATGGTTAGTGAAACCACTTGTGGTCTCTCCTTTCAGTTGACAAAGGGGGGAAATTAATGATAGAATTTATGATGGAATTGTAGATGGTTGTCATCCTGAAAGTTTCGACAACAAACATACCAGATGGGTATCGAATTTGTCAGATGGGAAACTGTCGTCTGTATATGGTAGACTTTGGCAGAATGAAGGTTCTCTATTGAATCATACATAGGGATGCTATTTTTTGAGAGCAATGATGTGAACATTTGGTTCACCTAGATGATTATTTTACCTAGCAGATGAAAGATGGATTCTTCTATATTGCAGCTTGGCATTGATTTAGTTGTCAGGCATTTTCAGGGATGTGGCAGACTTGCAGTTGATTCACTTCTCTTTATTCGCTCTCATCATATTGGAGTTCACATCAGTGAATAAATTTGTTGGCATTCTGGCTCACATGATTACACAGTGAGGTTTTCCAGATTTCTTAGCATCCAGATTTGGCGGTTTTTCAGGCAGTTCTTCATTGAGGCTCAGCTCAGGAGTTTCAGTATGAAGACATGAAATTGATATCGGTTTATGCTTTATTGTTGGTATTATTGATCAGGACTTGTGATTGAGGGGGGGATTGTTAGCCTATGGCTTACCTTTACCAATCACTAAGTCTAAATTGTCACCTATATTTGTACTTTTCATTTAGGATATTAGTAATATATCCTCAAGTGATGACTAATGAGTTAGTTAAGATTGCCTAGCCTAGTCATAATGCATGATTTTAGGATCTAGAGAAAATCTCTCTATTAGGTGGCATCACCATTGTACTATAAATATGTAACATTGGAGTGAATAAGTATGAGTTGGCTATTATTCCTTTTCCGCCATGTTGATGTTCTTGTCTTTATTTTGTCAATTGTTGTTATTGTGCTTAATCTCTTCACAGTCTTCTTGGGAGGAGCTGATGGTTTCACCTTTGAAGGCTTTGCTTGTTGATCCTCTGATGTCTGATCTTTTTACTTAACAGGGGCATCAGTCTTTTCAGGAGAGGTTGGTGCGTCTTGTTGAGCAACATTAGATTTGGATCGGAGGTTATATATATTTTTATCTTCTGCTGTGAAAATGCCATCACCAAGAAGATCATCCTCTGTCTGTTCAGTCATTAATGATTCCTCATAATCTTGTTGTGTTAGATAAGACTTCCTTGTCTCTTCTCCAACACAATGAATGTCACCTTCTCCATCTTCTTGATCTTCACTAGAATTTTCGTCCATCGCAACATTTTGTAGAGGGACCTTTATCCTCTGATCTTCATTAGAATTCTTTTCTCTTTGCAGGATCTGAGTTGGCTGATTATTCCTTCTGAAGTTATTTGGATTTTGGTTCAGATTTCTGCCTGCAGAGTCATAAGTGCTTCTTCCTTTCACATGATGTTTATTTTCGATCTTGAGCTTAGATATCTCAGAGGTTAGAGACTCTAGCATCTTGGCCATTTTATCAAGTTTTGGATCAACATTTGATGAAGATGAGGCCTCATTCTTTGGTCTTCTCCTATCAGAATCTCCCTTCCACTTCTGAGAGACCAAAATATTAGATTCCACCTCAAGGGTAGCATCTTGCATGAGAGATAATGTTGGTGACCTCCTTTCTCTCAACAACAAACAAAAATCTGAATCAAAAGCATCAGAATAGGTGATTTTGGCAGAAGCATCTGACGGTTTTATCTCAGCTGGTATTTTGCCATACATCTGGTTAAACCTCTTAGTGAAGTCAGAGACTGACTCACTACTTTGTTTCCTCAAGTTTCTGAATTCTGTGATGTAGTAAACAAAATCTCTTCTGTCACCCCAATGTTTCAGAAATGTCTCATCCAACTGCTCGATTCCGGCAATGGAACCAGCAGGGAGTTCTTTGAACCATTTCCTAGAATGGCCATCTAGGCTTTGGACAAAGACTCGTGTCCACACATCTTCTTGTTCAATATTAAGGTTCTTTGCATAACTGTAAAAAGCCTCAATATGTTCTTCAGCAGACACATCGCCTTCGCCTGTGAATTTAGGCATATATTTCTAATAGTCTCCCATTGGCATGGCTGCTACTGAGTTTGGAAATATGAGTGGTGCATACCTAGCAGCTAGGATTCGCTGCATCTTAGTCAAAGGAGGTGGTGCGGCCATGACTATCAGAGGTGGGGAAAATGATATTTTCTTCTTCAAGTCTTCAACACTGGAGGAATGCAAAAGAGGTGAATCTTCTAAAGGGAAAGAGGTCTGATAAGAGGCTCTGTAAAAATTTGCAAGCTGCCCAGCTAAATTTTCTTCACCCTTAGCAGATAGCTCTTGGAGGAGATGTTCAACAGTAAGGAGGCTAGTATAAATGTTCAAGTGGTCTTCTTGTTGCTGAGAATGGAAAGACTCAAGGGAAGAAGAACTGTGGTTTCTTTCTAAAGTCTTAGATGTTTTTTCAATCAAATTATAGTCTATCAATTTATCATCACTAGGATTTTTCTGTTGATCAAAAAGAGTTTGTTCTTCTACATTATTTACAACTGTTTTTTCATCAGTGTTCTCTGAAAAGAACTCAAATTTTTCTGTAGTAGATTTTCCAGAACTGAAAAGAGGATTACCTTTTGTATTTGAAGATTGACCTTGAATCATCTTTCCCTTCCTGAGAATTGATTCTGGATTGGACACTGGTGTGATCGGTGATTCTTGAGGATTCATCCTAGTACTGATCCTCTTAGGAGCCAGGATGAACTTGTGGAGTCTCCAGATAGATGATTACAACCAACTGAAAGTGTCTAATCTTTGTCTATCATCAAAGATCAGCTCTGTGTTGTATCCAAGGAAAGCAGAGCTTGAATTCCGTCTCCCCGACAACGGCGCCAATTTGTTATCACTCCAAGAAACTCCTTAGGGTTGTAGGCTAAGGATGCTTGGTAACTTAGAAATAATGGTTTTTATGTGTTTGGGACAATGGGGTATCTAATGATTTGTATAAGAAACAACTCATCACACATATAAAGATACAGTGCTTTCAGTAAACAATAATCAGATCAAATAATTGAAAGAGAGGATGGAGAATACTATTCTTGATTTGCCAATATGAGTGAAAGTAGGGCTTAATACAAGACAACAAGGAATCCTTTAATTTCAAGTCTATGAGCTCAATAAAGAGATAACAGTCTTTATGAACTAAAATAAACTGAAAGAAAAGTACAGAAAATGAAAGATGGACAATTATGATATTGCAAACGAAAGGAAACTGAACTTTATTTCTGCAAAAAGAGTCTATACAGTGGCATAAAATATCTCCCAGTTTGAACCCTTATCTCATATAAAAAATAGGCATTTATAGCCTCTTACAATCTATTTTACAGATCCTAAAAACATGGATATGTATTAAATAAAAGCAATTCAAATGTATCTAAACAACTTGATAATAAAGGTTTAACAACTAAACTATCATTCATATTGTTTCCAATCTCAAAAATTTTCCATCTATATCCTTCAACTCCTCGGATCTGCGATGTAATGAAACATGGCAGGACATCTGTCTTGACATTTGGATTTCTCCAACGTTCATGGTCGATTTTTGAGGAAGTTCTTTTGCATGTGGTTCCCAAAATTCTCTCGAACCTCTGATGTTGAGTCCTTTGCATGCGATCTGATAGTCCCTTGATACTCTGGAACTCCTTCATAACTTGTGAAAAATGACCTGTTCTGTTCCTGGCTTCAAAAATTGCTTTTCCATCTTTCAACAACTAACTCATTTTATATTTCGCATGTTAGCTGGTGAAAGCACTGCCTTTCACCAGCTAATGGGTCATAAAATATCACTTTGCGCTGGTGAAAGCCCTGACTATGCCCAAAATGAGTTTTCACCTTCAAAATTTTGATTCCATCAAAACTCAGTGCGTCTCCGATTTCTCGACTTGCATATTAACAGCGACTTAAGCAAGTACCTTCAGATTTGGATGGGATTTTTGTCTTTGCTTTTGTTTCAATCTTCTTATTTGCCTTTTAAGGCGTTTGGCAAGCCACCATAGACTATTGTAATCTTTGGTGAGTTTTTGCTTTCTTTTCCTCTCTTTAACACTTTCCCGAGCCAATCTCTCAAATGCAGCATTGGTTTTAGCGAAGTTATCAGACAACTTATTATACCTTTCTTTGATTACCTATTCCAAAACCTCTTGCTGAGCGATTACCTCTTTCAGATGCTTGATTTTCTGAGACTTCTTCGACTTGGAGCTTTTTGATGTTTCTCCTTCCTCTATATGAGTGAAGGTCTCATAGTTTTGTGCACACTCAGTTGACTGCTCAGGACTCTTGGTGACAGGGCATTGGTCTTGTTGCTCTGATTCTGAATCTGTATAGGGTAAGTTTAATATATTGGTTCTCTTCTTTGTAGGCTGCTCTGTGGGCTGTTCTGTAGTGGTCTCAAAGCTTAATATTTTCTTCAACCTGTGGGGCTTCACTCCAGAAATTCTGTCTTCTGGAGGTCCTGGCAGGGTCCTCCTCTTCCTTGAACTACTTTGAGGAGTCAAGTATTTCTTTGAACCTTTCCTTTGTTCATTTGCAGGCTGAGTCTGTGGTTCAAAACCCTCCCAGAATAGAAAATTCTCCCAGCTCCTTCCCTGCTGTTTTAATTCCTCCAGAATGATCAATTTAATTAGGCCGAAGTGGCACATAGTATTCTTCATGCTCAAGGGTTGAGCCCTGATCTTCTTGCAAACCTTAGTTAAACTCTTATGTAGGAAAAAAGGTAAATTGAGGAGAGTCTTGCCTGTGAAATGGTCCAGGAGTTTGAAGTGATACATCATGAGTTTGTCATACCTACCCTCCGAGGTAATGTAGAGTTGGATGCCCTTAAACAACTCCTGCCATTCCTCCTCTAGATAAGAAACCGACATACCCTTTTTCCATGTGTTGTGCCCGAACTCTTCTTTCAAATAATCTCTGAAATTCAAATTTTTAGGGGCGGTGGTTTTGAACCAACTCTGGCCCGTTCTTGGTAGGTTGGTTGCTGCAACAATGGAAGCTTCATCTACTATGATTTCCAAGGACCCAACACGAGCCTTATTTCCATCAAAACTTTTGGCAAAAGCTTCTGCTGTCGACTGGTGGCAACCATTTTGCAACCTCTCAACGAATTCAATATACCCTGCATCTGAGAAATGTTTCTGGACTTCTGGATGTGTTTGTAGAAAAGATAATCTGTCCAGCTCTTTTCTGAGTAGAGAACCACTGCGTCTCCTCGCCATTCTGTCACCCAAAATCCCAAACGATTTTGCATACACGACTTAGGAAAATGATATTCGGGCCGAGGTCTTGCGCTGTTGGAAGCACTCGGGAGTCAACTCTGTTTTTTAGCATTAGAAACTTATCAAACATTCATGAACGATGCGTGATATGGAAGAAATAATCGGATTTGGTGTTATCATCCCAGCAGTACAGCTTCTGTACCTGTGCCACTGAATTTGAACTTGCCATCCCTGATGCCATGATTGTGGAGCATGAGTTTCTGAGCCAGATCCGAGATGTAATCCGACTAGGATGTGGAACTCGAGTTTAAATGATTACCCACTTTCACCATCGCGTCCTTCTGATCGCATGTCGTGAGTTGATCACATCATGATTTGATTTTGAAACGTGGATAAACACACGTGATTCTCTCTTTCTCGAACCAACAGCTCATGGAAAATGCCCCTCAGCTGTAGAAACTTACCGCTTTCACTAGCGCACGATCCTGCAGAACTGCTCCTTAGCTGTTGAAAGTCTTCACTTTCACCAGCGCGCCACCCTGTGAGAATTTATCCTTAGCTGTTGAAAGTCTTTACTTTCACCAGCACACGACCCGCGACAATGATTCTTTGGATGTTTTGAAAATCAACACTTTCACCAGCGCACTAACCTATGATAGATGCTCCTTTGCTGTTGCAAGTCCCCACTTTCACCAGCTAACACTCACCTTTTGGACACACGTTAGTTTTTGAAAGAAAATTATGAAAATTTTGAAAAGAAGACTGTTATGGGTCATCTCATTTCTAAGACCAAAAACCAAAACCTAAGTTTTGCAACTAGAAAAACTCAAAAATGAATTGAGGATACTACCAATAGCCATGTTATCCATCACAAAATGCGACCAAAGGGATGGGTACATTTTGGGAGCTAACATTTGGCTCCAACTGGGATGGGCATCTCCCTGTGAGGTGACCACGAACCTAGCTAGACTCAGTAGCCTTATTACAATTTGAAACAGAAATTTGAAAAATAGTTTGCTAGTACCATTGGGCATGGAGTTATTTGAATGACTGAAATAAAGAAAACAGAACTGGAAAACAAAATATGTACAAGTAGAACAGGGATTCAAAGGAAGCCTTATGAGAAATAGATCTTCAGGAAGCGTCCGTTGAAAGGGCCACCTGCTACTGCCTCGCCTGAAAGAGTTTGGAGAAAAAAGGTGTTGTTCTGCTGCACCGCTGTTATGACAAAAGGACCTGTCCAGGGAGCCTCAAATTTTTCGTGTTTCCCCTTCTCCTGCCTTGCTACATCCCACTTTAAGACTAAATCCCCTGTTTTGAAGACATCTGATTTGACTTTCTTGTCGAAAGTTTATTTGATTCTTTCTCGATGCAATTCTGTTTTTTCCAAGAGCTTCTCTCTTTCTTGTTGTAGTTCTACCAAGTTATGAATTCTCCTGGTCAAATCACTTGGTTAAGAATCAGTTTCTTGTAAGAATTTTGCAACCGAAAATGCAAGTTGAACATGAAATATGGCTTCAGTACCATATACCAACTTGAAAGGAGATGTACCAATTGATTTCTTACATGTAACCATGTCATCCCACAAGGCAAACTTCAGTTTGGAATCCCAACCTCTGGCATTCTGTTCAAGCAGCTTCTTTATGATCTTGACTAAACTCTTGTTGGATGACTCAACTAAGCCATTCCCTTGCGGATAGTAGGCTTTGGAATGTACCAGCTGAATTCCCAATTCTTCACACATTTTCACCAAGTTTTTATCTTTGAATGCAACAACATTATCAGTGACCAATCTCTTGGGACAGGAAAATCTGGCAAATATGTTTTTTTGCAGAAAATTTATGATGACAGTATGATTGGCGTTCCGGGTGGGAATAGCCTCAATCCACTTTGTAAAGTAATCGGTGGCAACCAGGATCCACCGGTGCTGACCACTAGAAGGTGGATGAATTTCACCTATGAAGTCCAGGCCCCACTGTCGGAAAGGCCCTGTGACCACTATAGGTTTGAGGGGAAGAGACTTTAGCTGTTGTTTACCTTCGAATCTCTGACACTTGTCACAAGGTTTCACAAACTTATACACATCTGAAAATAAGGATGGCTAGTAGTAACCAGATCTTAAGATTTTATGTGCGGTGGTTTTCCAATAGTGATGTCCTCCACATTCACTGTTATGCAATTCAATCATGACCTTAGCTGCTTCTTCCTGATTTACACACCTCAACAATAAACCTATGGGGTTTTTCCAGAACAACAAGCTATCATTGATGCAGAAATTTATGGCCTTGAGTTTTAAAGCCTTTCTTTGAGTTTTTGTCAAATCTGATGGGACTGATAAAGTTTGCAGAAACTGAATAATGTGACTGTACCATTTGCAATCAGCTAAGTGAGCTGAGACCTGCATTTTCTCACCTTCTTTATCCTCTGAAGGATGATCATTTTCTGCATTAATACTCATCAAATTTATTTCAAGCAGCCTGCAATTTTCCTCTGCCGGAAGTTTAGCAAGGCCCTGACCGTTAACAAGTTTTGTTTGTTTGATTTCTACATCGAATTCAATCAATATTGCTATCCACTTACTCCTTTTTCCATCAATGTCGTGATGGACAAGAACATCTTTAACTGAACTGGAGGGAACAAAAGCTATTACCTTTGCCTGAAGAATGTAGACCCTGAAATATTTTAGTGACTTGACAAGTGCATATGCCTGTTTCTCCAACAATTCATACTTTACTTCTGCGTCCCTCAAGACCTTACTGAAGAAGGAAACTGACTGCTCTTGATCATCAACATTCTTCTGCAAGAGTACCGCTACAATTGTATCACTGGAAGAAAATGAAAAAATGTAAAATACCTTGGAGAAATCAGGGCTGATCAAAATAGGGGTTGTTGTGATGGCTTCCTTGATGGCATTGAATGAATGTCTGGCTACTTCAGTCCACTTTACCTCAGAGTCCTTCCTCAACATAGCAGTGATATGCTTTGTGAGTTTAGCAGAATTCACTATAAACCTTCTGACAAAGTTAATAGTCCCAAGGAAAGACTGAATGTCCTTCTTTGATCTAGGAAGAGACAGATTTTTAATTGCTTCTACCCTCTTTGGGTCAATCTTAACCCCATCAGCTGAAACAATATGCCCAAGTAATTTCCCCTCCTTAAGTGCAAAATTCGATTTTTTTGGATTAAGAGAGATGCCATACCTTCGACATTTCATAAATTTCCTTCTTAAGTGCTGCAAATGAAGTTCGTGGCTACTTGAGAAAACAGTGATATCATCAAGATAAATTGGGACAAATTTATCTTTCTCTCCAACGAAATCAATGTCCATTTCCCTTTGGAATGTCGTTCCTACATTCATCAATCCAAAGGGCATCTTCTTGTACATAAACGTACCCCATGGAGTGGTAAAAGAAGTCTTTTCCTTGTCTTCCGGATGGACAACAATCTGGTTGTATCCGGAAAACCCATCAATAAAAGACATCACCTTTGATCCTGACACCTTCTGGAGAATATGCTCCATTTTAGGCAGAGGGTAATTGTCCTTCCTAGAGAACTTATTCAAATTTCTGAAGTTGACGCAGAGTCTGATCTCCCCATTCTTCTTCCTAACCGGCACAAGATTTGCAATCCATTATGAATACCTGAGAGGAATGATAATGCAAGCATCCAACAGTTTCTTAATTTCCCTCTCCATTGTAGGCAGCAACAAAGGGTTGAAGGATCTAAGCTTCTTCTTGAATGGTTTGGTGTCTTTATTCAAGGGAATCTTATGTTGAATTACTTCTGTGTCAAAAGTCTTCAAGTCATCATACTGCCAAGCAAAGATGTCTGCAAATTCCTTTAGCAATTCTCCATAATCAACCCTTTGTTTTTCAGTCAAATGTGAGGCCAAGTTGACATGTTTAGGATCTTGCTCACTAGCCATATTATACTGCCAAACAACTGAATCTTTTTCCCCACTTTGCAATTTGACAGCCACATCGTTGTTATCGAACAACCTTTCCAACGAGACCAAACCTTTAGGAATTTTGTTGGTAGACAGCTGGACTATTTCATGTGCTGTGATTTTTCTTTTGAACTTTGGCTCCTCGACTTCATGGTCATGTTCATTCTCCTGATCAATCTGCAGATCTGCAAACTCATCTATCACTGCAAGGAATCTAGTGAGTTCAGCATCGTCTTCAAAAACCTTCCAAAATTTTACATTATCAGGGAGAGAGGGCCTATATTTAACTTGAATTTCGTAAGTTAATTTGTGAGGTAGAGGGGGTATGAATTCACAAGCAGACACAACCAATGAATCAACCAATTCATTCATTGCTCTAGGTACAAATGCAATTTTAAAATCTGCAAAATTTTGAATTGCCTTCAACACTTCATCTCTATATGCCTTCAGTCTGACATGCTTGGCTTGAAAGGACTTATTCACCTGCTGAATAATGAAATCTGCATCTCCAAACACCTGCAATCTTTTAATGCCCCTCTCTTTGGCTGCATTCAGCCCCAAAAGTAGTGCCTCATACTCAGCAATGTTATTAGTCACTTTAAAATCAAGTTTAAAGGACAAATGAGAAGTTTTCTTAGAGGGAGAAATGAATACCACTCCTGCTCTAGCTGACTCCCTAGTGCAAGCACCGTCAAAGAACATGGTCTAGAGATCATCTTCTGTTGTTTCTGTGGGCTGAATTGTGATCTGATCTGTGGGCTTTCTGAGCAGCAATGTATCAGGCAGTGAATCATCAATTTGCAAAATACAAGATCCCATATCTGTGTCAACCGAATAGATAGGATGACTGGATGGATTTTTCTCGTCACTGATAACATATGCCAACTAAGATTCCCTGTAAAGCCTTCTTTTCACCCCTCCAAAAACAGGGATAGTAGCATAGGAGAGATCCATTTGAAGAGTGCCACCTAGTCTCTTCATCCACGATCTTGATAGTAGACATCCAAATTTAGGAGGTATGTTAGCCACCACTATATCCATCACCATTGTCTTTATTGATGCTTGGGTCAAGGTTACAGCCAAATCCTTAATCATCCCAAGACATTTGACCTTTCGAGAATCAAAGGAGAAAAGGTCATGATAAGACTTGGTGATCTCTAGCCCAAGCTCATCCATGACAGCCTTTGGCATCAAATTGTGCGAAGCACCGGAGTCCAACAAACAATTATGCAGTTTTTTCTCATGAATATTTAAAGAGATGTAAAAGGGAGGACAAATTTCATCTCTGTCTTCTACCATTTGGCCCAGAGTAATGGTTGGTTTATCATCATAAATGTTGAGGATATCAGTAGAAATGGATACAGATTGGGTATCTAGAGTTTTGAGGATATCCCTTTTAAACATCTCATTTTTCATCAGCTCAATTAGAGGAATAGGAATCTTAATTTTTTGTATTTCAACCTCAAAATTAGAGGAATATGGGACCTTATCAATAGCTTTATCAGAAACCTTTACCTGATTTGAAGGGGCTTCCTGATCCTTTTGTTGTTCGACAGGAGGTTGACTTTCTGGAGTTTGACGCTTGACAGGGGCAACAGTCTTCTTGGGAAGAGCTGATGCTTTCACCTTTGAAGGCTTTGCTTGCTGATCCTCTGATGTCTGATCTTTTTACTTAACAGGGGCATCAGTCTTTTCAAGAGAGGTTGGTGCGTCTTGTTGAGCCAAGTTATCAAACGCAGCATTGGTTTTAGCGAATTTATCTCTCAAACGCAGCATTGGTTTGAGCCAAGTTATCAAATGCAGCATTGGTTTGAGCCAAGTTATCTCTCAAACGCAACATTGGTTTTAGCGAAGTTATCAGACAACTTATTATACCTTTCTTTGATTACCTGTTCCAAAACCTCTTGCTGAGCGATTACCTCTTTCAGATGCTTGATTTTCTGAGACTTCTTCGACTTGGATCTTTTTGATGTTTCTCCTTCCTCTATATGAGTGAAGGTCTCATAGTTTTGTGCACACTCAGTTGACTGCTCATGACTCTTGGTGACAGGGCATTGGTCTTGTTGCTCTGATTCTGAATCTGTATAGGGTAAGTTTAATATATTGGTTCTCTTCTCTGTAGGCTTCTCTGTGGGCTGTTCTGTAGTGGTCTCAAATCTTAATCTTTTCTTCGACCTGTGGGGCTTCACTCCAGAAATTCTGTCTTCTGGAGGTCCTGGCAGAGTCCTCCTCTTCCTTGAACTACTTTGAGGAGTCAACTGTTTCTTTGAACCTTTCCTCTGTTCATTTGCAGGCTGAGTCTGTGTTTCAAAACCCTCCCAGAATAGAAAATGCTCCCAGGTCCTTCCCTGCTGTTTTAATTCCTCCAGAATGATCAATTTAATGAGGCCGAAGTGGCACAAAGTATTCTTCATGCTCAAGGGTTGAGCCCCGATCTTCTTGCAAACCTTAGTTAAACTCTTATGTAGGAAAAACGGTAAATTGAGGAGAGTCTTGCCTGTGAAATGGTCTAGGAGTTTGAAGTGATACATCATGAGTTTGTCATACCTGCCCTCCGAGGTAATGTAGAGTTGGATGCCCTTAAACATCTCCTGCCATTCCTCCTCTAGATAAGAAACCGGCATACCCTTTTTCCATGTGTTGTGCCTGAACTCTTCTTTCAAATAAGCTCTGAAATTCAAATTTTTAGGGGCGGTGGTTTTGAACCAACTCTGGCCCGTTCTTGGTAGGCTGGTTGTTGCAGTAATGGCAACTTCATCTACTATGATTTCCAAGGACCCAACACGAGCCTTATTCCCATCAAAATGTTTGGCAAAATCTTCTGCTGTCGACTGGTGGCAACCATTTTACAACCTCTCAACGAATTCAATACACCCTGCATCTGAGAAATGTTTCTGGACTTCTGGACGTGTTTGTAGAAAAGATAAGTTGTCCAGCTCTTTTCTAAGTAGAGAACCACTGCGTCTCCTCACCATTCTATCACCCAAAATCCCAAACGATTTTGCATACACGACTTAGGAAACTGATATTCGGGCCGAGGTCTTGCGCTGTTGGAAGCACTCGGGAGTCAGCTCTATTTTTTAGCATTAGAAACTTATCAAAAATTCGTGAACGATGCGTGATATGGAAGCAATAATCGGATTTGGTGTTGTCATCCCGGCAGTACAGCTTCTGTACCTGCGCCACTGAATTTGAACTTGCCATCCCTGATGCCATGATTGTGGAGCGTGAGTTTCTGAGCCAGATCTGAGATGTAATCCGACTGGGACATCGAACTCGAGTTTAAATGATTACCCACTTTCACCAGCGTGTCCTTCTGATCGCATGTCGTGAGTTGATCACATCATGATTTGATTTTGAAACGTGGATAAATGCACGTGATTCCCTCTTTCTCCAGCCAACGGCCGGTGGAAAACGCCCCTCAGCTGTAGAAACTTACCGCTTTCACCAGCGCACGATCCCGTAGAACTGCTCCTTAGCTGTTGAAAGTCTTCACTTTCACCAGCACGCCACCCCGTGAGAATTTATCCTTAGATGTTGAAAGTCTTTACTTTCACCAGCGCACGACCCACGACAATGCTTCTTTGGATGTTTTGAAAATCAACACTTTCACTAGCGCACAAACCTATGATAGATGCTCCTTTGCTGTTGCAAGTCGCCACTTTCACCAGCTAACACTCACCTTTTGGACACACGTTAGCTGTTGAAAGCAAATTATGAAAATTTTGAAAAGAAGACTGTTATGGGTCATCTCATTTCTAAGACCAAAAACCAAAACCTAAGTTTTGCAACTAGAAAAACTCAAAAATGAATTGAGGATACTACCAATAGCCATGCTATCCATCACAAAATGCGACCAAAGGGATGGGTACATTTTGGGAGCTAACAGGATCTATGCACGAGAGACAGTGCCAAGTTTTTATAGACTATGGACTGATTGTGTTCAGAAGGAGACTCGATTAGATTCCAAGGATGGTTTGAAGAATATCCATGATGATAAATTTGTTCTTGCCAGCCATGAAAGGAATGGAAATTTCACGAAGATTTTAAGTGGAGAGTCTATCGCTCAAGATGGCGAGAAGAAGAAGGACATGAGAAAAGTCAAGTGCTTTTCATGTCACAAGTTTGGACATTATGCAGGGCAATTTATGCATAGGAAGAAGGGGGGGAATGAAACACAACCATATGTAGTTGCGTTGGCAAAGACTCAAGTGGATGAGTTTTGCAAGATGTTTGAACAGACAATTTTCTTACTTGTTTCCCAAACTTCCTTGGGAACTATATCAAATGGTGCATGGTTGATAGATAGTGGAGACACATGTCATATGAAAGGAGTATGAGAGGTGTTCGAGAGCTTCATAAAGTCTGACTTAGAGGTGCATGTGGAACTTGGTATGTGGACCAAGCATGTAGTGAAGGGATCTGGAACAAATCCATTCTGGATGGATTCAGTAGGTGTTTTGAGAGTACAAGATGTGTTATGGGTGCCATAACTCAATAAGAGTGTGATCTCAGTCTCAATGATTGAGATGAAGGGATATGAGGTATTATTCTGAGATGGACAGGTGATCATCATGCCCAGAGGATCTATCTTAGACAAAGTAGTTTTCTTTGGAGTTAGAGAGAGAAACTTGTATAGGCTAAAGGGCCAAACTATGCGAGCAATGGAAAGTAGTAGAGTGGTAGAGAACAAGGAGCAGGTAGCTTCGAAGGTTGAGAAACTCGAAGGGAGTCAACCTTCAAGTTCAGGTGGGAAGGAGCGGCCTTCCAAGTCTGTCAAGAAGGAGTCATGGTACGAGATGACCATGCAGGATTCTCAGGAGCAAGAGACTTTTAGGAGCATGTTCAAAGGCAGTGAGTCTTCAGAGACATCTCATACCAACATGGTAGGGATAGCTTCTGTGTCAGAGCGAGTGACTAATCAGGTATATTGGAGAGCAGGAATGGTAGCATATCTGATATCAAATATTGAGCCAAATCTAAGTGGGATAAGTACCTTCCTCACTAAGATGGAGTGTTGATGTTTGTGGTAGCATTGAACATGTACTTTTGCATTTTCTTGTGTCTAGCATGTGGAAGTCATCGAAATCCCAATGTGAGTTTACTTTAGTTAAAAGGAATTAATTAAAGTAAAATTGTATTTATTAGTGAATTGAGTTATTTAAGGAACATGCAAAACATGCATCATGTAATCTAAATCTTAAGTGAGCATGAGAAGTAATCTCAACCATAGATCGCTTTGAAGATTAGAAACAGATTGTAACTCATGATTATAAAAGAAAGGCTAGGGTGAAGGAGGAAGTCACTTTTGATGAGAGATCAAAGGGAGATACTTTTGATAAGAGGTCGAGGTTGAGAGACTTTGGTGAGATACAAGGTTGAGGATAGCAACATAGGAATTTTTGCCAGTGTGAGGAGTGTAGGATCAAATAAAGACTTTTGCTTACACTAGAGTGAGGAGATCTGACAGGTTGGGTGAAGAGATTTCATCCAAGTGTTGATCAGAGGGTTGGATCACAAAGGACCGCGATTCAATGTCTTGGATAGGTTGAGAATGACTTCCATCTAGAGGTCATACAGATCAAGAAGGAGAGAGAGAAGAAGCAATCACAGGTGGGTTTTAGTCAACAAAAGCCTCATGAAACATTAGATCGCACAGAGATTTTCGTGTGGAATTTTTGTACATATACGTGATTCATAGTGGGTTGAATAACGTATATACATGGATCACAAGAGGGTGAATCATGTATGCATTGGGAAACATGTTGGTACAGGGTTGTACAACAACACAAGAGTTTTCAGGTTTGTCTACAGTGTATAATTCTCTTGGTGGGCCATTTTCCCTGTCATGGGAGCACTGATTTGACCTTAATAAAAGCATCACTAGACTGGTTTTCCCTCGGAGGTTTTTCCAGGGGTTTATACCCAAAAATATTGGTGTTTATTTGTGCTTGATTTGGTTTCCTTGTTTATGTTTTCACTGCATGTTTACTTGATTACTCAACTGTGCTTGTAGTAGATAAAGTGATTTTATTTTGAGCTATATTTTGGGTATTGAGTAGAGTGGTAAAATATCAACATGGTATTTGTTCATACCAAGGGTTGAATCCGCTAGAAACTCAACAAAGACCTTGAGGATTATTTCCTGGAATTCGTGTTTCCTTTGAATCTTATTGAAGGTTTGAGGGAAATACTTCTTCCAAATCCTATTGAGAACACAAATGAGGAACATGAGGCTGATAGTAAAAAAGAAAGTTTTGAATGTCTCAAGGAGAACATAGAAGAATACAATGAGTTTTCTGAGAAATTACTAGAACATTATGATAAAGACTTCTTGGTCAGGTTCAACATCCAAAGAAAAGAAGAGTACGGCGCTATCCTTTGGAATTATGAGAAGAATCCTACCCAATATGCAACATGGGAGGTTTATATTGCCTTTTATGGAGTGAAGTCACTATGTGACATTGTGACAAAGAAATATGGTCACTAGGAGAGCCTCCCAACCTAGGGGAAATCATTCTTGATGCCCAAAGAAGTCTTGAAAACCATTGAAGATCAAGATGATAAAAATTTTCTCAGAGAGAAGGTCCACAAGGAAATCTACCAAGAAGAAGATGGTTTTGATGAAGTACAAAATATTGAATATCCAGACAAGACAAGATAAAGTTGTCCAACCTTGTTTTCCTCCTGCACATGAAGACGAAGAAATGATTAGTCCCTATGATACATATGATTTCATGGAGGACCTCTCCAACATCGTTGGTTGACATATTGACGATTTCATACATGTTGTGAAGCATGGATGTGATATGGATTCTTTCATTTTTGATGGAGATCCCATTAACGACATTGAGGGAAACTTTCAAATAAGGAGTGCATAAGTTTTTCCTTTGAAATGTTGTTCTTCATACATGGAAGATTGATATCTTTTGTGGCTTAGTGATGATATGATCACAAACCTTTTTCATCCACTAGTGGATGACTCGTTGTAGTGCACTTATGCTTATTCCCAACCACACCTTAGGGGTCATCCTTTTGAGGACTCAAAGCCATTGTGTGATGAATAT
Organism: Picea engelmannii; assembly: GCA_009831015.1. Lineage (NCBI taxonomy): Eukaryota > Viridiplantae > Streptophyta > Pinopsida > Pinales > Pinaceae > Picea > Picea engelmannii. The sequence goes on along the minus strand of ML782376.1, from coordinate 134,326 downwards.
TCTTAAGCATTTTTGTACTCAAATGCTGATGGACATGAGGTCATGGCCAACTTAGAAAAATCAAATATTTCTAATACATGGTGATGATATTTCAAACATGAAGAAGTATGCAAGGATTTGTAGACACATACAAAGAAGCGACACACTCTGAGTATGGAGAAGGATTATGTCTCTAGACCTATTTTTTCCCCTCTTCTTGTACCCATTTCTCATAAGGTTTTCTTTGGATATATCATTTCCTTTGAGTCTTCGAAAAACAGTGATCATGTTGGTGACAAAGATGAGGAAGAAATTTTGTCTATATGTAGTATTCATATTCGGATATGGGTCGATCAAGCTTGTGGTTATTCTTTCCATGAGGATATTATCCCTCCCACACACCTCCATGAGCTTCTTTCTATGATTGGTTGCATGCTTATTTATACTCATGCTGATTTTTTCCTTCACATATTTTTGTTATGTCACATGATTAAGCACAAGGGAAGATACCTTGATGATATGTTGAGTAGGTGGTTTCACTGGTTGTACAATTTCACCTAACATCTTTAGGACCTAACTTCATAGGGCCCCCGGAACTAGGTAAGTAGGTAAGTCATCTTGCTTTCTTGCATTTGCATTTTTCTTGCTCGTGATAACTTAGTTACATTTAATTATAGTTGTGTGTCATATCTCTTTCAAATATTTCTTTAATTCCACTACTGCATACCTATTATGATCATATTACATGTTAGTTTAAAATTTTTTGAAAAAAATGCAAAATTTTATTTTTAAAGATTAGTTGAAATTTTAAAATTTTGATTATATGAACAAAGGGTGAGTGCGCTACCCTCGATACCCAACATTTTTTTTGTTGTGTGTAGGCATAGGTATTACCATGATATGTTGAGGTTCTAATGCACTCTACGATGAGTACATGTCCCCAAGTAGGAGCCATATGTTACCCCCCATTCCTAGGGGTAACTGAGGAGATGATGTCTCAAGGCCTTCAGGCTACAGACATGGAGTACCGAGAGGAAGATGAGCAGGAATAGACCCCTATATTACCACATGTCACCATTTGATCTATGAAAAAAAAATCCACCACACTAGCTTAGTTCACAGAGGATAGCAGGTCTTGCTCCATGAGGTAACAAGTTCAATGTTGTGGTAAGTGTCATTCTAATAAATGAAGCATATGAGCATGTTGCAAAGAGTCATTTCTTGATTTTGAAAATGTTTTCTTGGAAAATATGCCCTTTGCCTCATTTCACCTTGGTGGTTGACATGTTGTCCTAGTAAGTGGTCACCGTCAGGAAAATAATTTCTACTAGGTGGTCTCCTTGAAGGGTTATCATACCGCTCCCACACATACTTACCACTTTCCATACTTCTTCCCTTTTCATCTCCTCATATTTTGGGTTTTTGGGCATATTGACCCAAGAAGGGCTTGTACCTCATTTCATGGGAAGAAGGGGCTAAAGGACCAGAGGTAGATTGCAGTTGCTATAAAAGAATAAGAAACTAATGCTAAAAAGAAAGTGAACACAACAAATGAGGACCATTAAAAGTTGGTCCAACTTGAGCTCTACTTACTTGGTGCCTGCCCCGGTCCCAAATTGCAAATGCTAAAGCTTGAAACCCTATAAATGGGACTAGAAAATTATACATAAATGGAAGCAGAGATTGGAAAGATGGCTAAGAAGGGGTCTGGGAAAAATAACACCTAAATAGTTGGTAACTCAAGAGAAAGTGAACCCTATACAGAGGCACCCATAAATGAGACAATATGAGCCCTTGTATGTCAAGAAAACCCATGCTCAAAAGTCATGCCCCCATCCACCTCATATTCCTTACATGACTTAGAGAGGGTCATCATGGGAAACATTCCTTGACTTGGGGAATCATCTACCCAATAGGTCACCGTGACAAACTTCTCATACTTAAAATTAACAAGTTGTATAAGGTCTTTGAGAATTTGTTTATTTTGAAAAGGGGGGATGACGGGTGCCTAAAATGGCATACTTTCAACACCCATATATACCCTTTTACTTAACATATATCATCTATCACTTTCCTTTAAGATACTCCATTATCTAGTTCACCTCATTTGTCACCAAAGGTATGAATCCTAACCCATATGCCATTATTACGTTATTTTTTAATAATTCTGAGGAAGAATCTCATTACTATCAGTCACTAACATTGTTACATGATAATCTAGTAGCTGAAACACCTGTCTATTGCAAATCCAAGCTGATATAGTTCTAGGCACAAAGAAACTTGTTGCAATTTCGGGCCCAAAACCCAACTACTGCAACTCAAGGTGCATTCGTGATCGCTGCAATTTCAGAAAAAAAAATTACAACTGTAAGCACAATTTTCATGTTGCGACTCCAGAAATAGCTCACCAGCCCAGTGGCCAACACTGTAGCTGGTAGTTGGGAGCCAACTGTTGGGAACCAATGTCCACAAGAGAAAGTGACAGAAGAAAAATAAGTGACTATGAAAATTGGTTACCTATCGAGTCAACATACGCATGTAATTGAAATAGTCGTTGTAACTGGATGAACATGATGATTCTCACAACTGTCCATCCACTGTTTTTATAATTTTAGGACAATATTTGTACTGTATAAAAGTCTCAACTCCATAAGAGCCAAGGGAAGGAAATTATTCGAGCAATTACATTTTGCTATTGTATCTTTCAACTTTTGACAATATAAATTCGGTTCCATCTTCTACTTACGTGTTGATGTATTGATTGGTCATGTGATTATGGTTCCTTAATCCAATACCTCGTCTAAGGGGGTAGGGACCCCTCCTTAGTTATGTACTACCTGTAACGATAGTGTTAGAATTGGCATTTTACTTCTGTTCAGTTCTTCTATTGTGTAGCTGCTTTCAATTGTTGTAATTCCATGACTTTATTCACATGTTGTGTATGTTTTATGGTTTGTCGTTTCTCTAGAATCATAGTGTGTTTCTTGTATTTCCAAATTTTCTTTCAATTTTATATCATTACCAGTATACAAAACAATGTTATGATTTATAAGTGGTTTGGTTTTCTAAGTTCAACATTTTGCAACAATTGTTTTGCGCTTTTCATTGCTACAATTCGTGTCTCTTCAAGCTTTGGTTATAACATAATTTAGTTGTTGTGATTCGAGTTGTTGTAACTCATTTAGATTTGTTTTTTTGTTGCAACTATGTTGCTACAACTCCACTTGTAGCTTCAGTTAGCGTGTTTCTTGTCTAATTCTCTTTTGGTTTAGTCTTTACAATTTTGGATTGATGTTATTGGATTAATATTGAATGAACGAACACTTGATTGTTGTGACAACACAAGACCTTCATTATACTCAAGCAAGTCACCAATAAACCATAATCATAAGTTTCATTTCCGCAATTGTGATTTTAATTCCTACAAGTGTGATCTCAATTTCCGCAAGAGTTATTTCAATTTCTGCAAGAGTGATTTCAATTTCTGCAAGAGTGATTTCAATTCCTAAAAGAGTGATTTCAATTTCCGCAAGTGTGATCTTAATTTCTTGCAAGTGTGATTTCAATTCTCGCAAGTGTGATTTAATTTCTCTAGAGCAGCTTAGGCCTTAGCATAGGTTGGTGACTTAATTAAGTATTATGAGTCTTTGAATTGTGACATTAAAGTGCTACAACGCCATAGTTAAAACAACACTCTTCTTGCATAGATTGTGCACGACAATTACCAAGTTCCATACAAGCCCATATACAACTCTTCACTTTCTTACTAAGCTAATTAGAAAGTAATTGAAAGGTCCGTCATTTTTGGTGTCGTTGTTGGGGAACTATCAAAAGAAAGTAGTGTTGTTTAATTTGTGTGGATTTTTCTTCATTTCACTAGAATATATTTTATGATTCATTTCAATGATTTGCAGAATTATTTTCTAATTATTTTCTATGCCCAAATATTGAGATCAACAGGGTAGATTTATTATATTTTCCAAAAAAACCCCAAAATCTAACAGTGCAGGTCAATAAAAAAAGGGGAAGGAGCAACATAAACCAAATTACTTATCACCCACATCAAGTTCTCTTGCCAAAAAGTAGCTTGAAGCATCTCCTCGGGTATCAGAGACTGTGCAAGAATATTTGTACACCGAGATCCCATTGTCAGAAGAGCATATCAAAAAACAATATCATTCCGAAGAGTTCCTTTTTCCCGAGGCACCTTTAGAAGTAGAGGACAAGCTTTAGAAAGAAATGGCACATGAAATTGTCAAAGAGGAACCCATGACTTTTGGATTCCCAATCAAAGAAATCGATGAAGAAACCAAGATGAAGAACATCCCTCATTCCTCCTTGCCAAACTTTCATGGGCTATCTAAAGAAGATCATGATACCTTCCTCTTTGAGTTTGACGTGCTTTGCAAAAGCTATGACTATGTGACAGATGCCCAAAAATTGAAGCTCTTTCCTACCACACTTAAGAGTGTTGTGTTATGATGGTTCATGGGCCTTGGAAAGGACAACATTCATTCATGGGACCAAATGACAAATAAATTTCCAGACAAATATCAAGACTACTGCAAAGATAAGGAAAGAAGAAAGGAGTTTTTCAAGATGATGCAACATGAAGATGAGATCTTGGAAGACTACATTGAGCAATTCAATTATAATTTGCAAAGGGAAAAATAAGGAGACTTGGCTCGTGAAACACGATGTACTATTTATAAGAGGAATTCGAGATGATTGTATAGAAATCCTCAACCTTATGAGTAGGGGAGATGTCTCTTAGCTAGAGTACGATATTATCTTTGAAATTTGTCGTAAGTATTGTAGGGGCATATCTAAAATAATGAAAGGGCCAAGAGATATATTGGCAAGAACAAGAAATACTGCTGGAAGTGGAGTAACAAGGGTAGAAATTGGGAACACGTTAGAAGATTTTAAAACATATATGATTAGTTACATGAGCTCCCAACTAGATACACTACAGACAAAGAAGAAACGAGAGGAAATAGAACGAGCATTGGATATCTTTTACCCGAAGTGTAGAATGAAACACCTTAAGAGATAATGTTCGTTGGATCAGATTCAGGTTTGTGGGATATGCAACGAGGACCATACTACACATAATTTTCCATCCCTGCATGGATTAAATGCCATATATATAAAATCTAAGGAGTCATAACAATTATGCTATGTCTCTCATAAGCAACCCTAGCAACCTAAACCTCAAGGTATGATCCAAGACCAATCACAAAATTTCAATTCATATTGGACTAACCCTTCAATGCAATATGCTTCTCAACCATGGGAAATTCCTACTCAACAATGGGTAGCTCCCCCTTACAATAAGTCATGGAAACAAGGTTGAAGAAACCCCACCATGGGAGGACCCCAACAAATTATGACACAATCACCAATGAAAATTATTTCCCCACCTCATATGCAGGCATCTACATCCAACCATCCTCGATTGAAACTACCTACACAACCCGTACCTAACCCAAATAATGGGAGGCCAGCCCAACCAGTGTAAGTTGTTGTACTTGCAACCTACCCAACTTGCTCCATCTCTTCCATGGACTATGACGATATTCACCTTAGATCTGGGAAGACTCTAACCAAGGACCATCCTTGTATTAACATTGAAGATCTAAATGAGGAGGCACTAGGTGAAGAATTGAAACATAAACGATCTCAGGAACCTTCAAAAACTGAAAAATACCCACCCAGTACGTCAAGACCCACCGTATCCTGAAAGGCTAAATAAAGACAAACCCTCTTTACAACTTAAGTATGATTTCTTAGGGGAACTCAAGAATGTGTGTGTCAAAATACCAATATTCCAAGCCATTAAGGATGTACCTATTTATTCAAAAGTGGTAAGAGAACTTTTTTCGAGGAATCCCAGTAGGAAACTAAAGGATCCCCAAATTGTTCACATCATGGGGAAACTATCATGTGTAATGATGGGGGGAGTTCTCGCTACTAATTATTATGACCCTGGAAGTCTAGTTGTTAATGTGAAAATCAATAATACACTTATTAGTAAGACATTAATTGACTTAGGGGATTCCATCAAAGTGATGACACATGAGACCATGCAAGCCTTAGGACTTATAGGTCTTAGGGAAATCCCCATTGTACTTCAACTCGCTGATAGATCCACCATTAAACCATAAGGATTTTTAGAAGATGTAGTGATCTCTGTGGATTCATGGGAATATCCCGCTGACTTCATGGTCCTACAACCTAAAACCTCTCTGGGTGAGTATCCTCTAATCTTGGGACAACCATGGTTGGCCACTATCAATGCTTATATCGGTTGTCGATTGGGAAACATGACTATTTCCCACGACACTTCTACCAAACAATTAACTCTCTAACCTCCTGCTGAACCCAACATATACCTAGAAACACCACTTCGGGTTGATTGAGAAGAAAGTGATGAAGAAGGGGAATCCCATCAGGTCCTATTGATAGATTAATACCTGGCCATAAGAGATAAAATAGAGGACATCGAAAACAAGGATTTTATAGCCTCCTCCTCTTCATCACAAAAAACACATCTTCTTGAGCATATTATGAAACCAAAAAAATCAACTTTCCTTAGCTTCCACAAGCATCTCACCATTGAACACAAACTGGTACAAGAAAAAGACCAAGGATCCCTTATAGAATTCATAGAAATTAGCCCAGGGAAAACCTTGAAAATCAACCAAGGATAAATCAAACAACAAAAAGAGTGATTGGTTCAATTACTGGGAAAGCACAGTGATGCCTTTGCTTGGGATTACTCTGACATGAAGGGGATCCACCCTGATCTATGTACACATCATATATATATCAAGAAGGAGTGAGAACCATTCGTCAACCTCAATGCATAATGAACCTAGTTATGAAAGCCATATTCAAAGAAGAGCTACAGATATTGTTTACAACTAAGTTCATCTATCCAATTTTTTTATAGACAATGGGTCTCCCCTCTTGTCATGGTACCAAAGAAAAACAATAAATGGAGGATTTGTGTAGATTATCGAGAATTGAATAAAACAACACAAAATTATCACTTTCCATTACCATTTATCGACCAAGTCCTAGACACGCTCATAGGAAAGAATTATATATCCTTCCTCGACAGTTTCAATGGGTACAACCAGATCCAAATCTCCCGAAAAGACCAAGAGAAAACAAGGTTCATGTATTCTTGGGGGACATTCGCCTACCGTGCTCTATCATTTGGGTTATGCAATGCCCTTGCCACCTTTCATCGAGACGTTATATGTATATTCTCTGATCTCATTCATGATTGCATGGAAATATATATGGATGATTTTATGACATATGGGGATGAATTTGATGTAGCATTAGCAAATCTAGAAAATACATTAATCGGATGCAAGGATTCAAATGTTTCCCTTAGTAACGAAAAGTGTTTCATGATGGGAATTGATGGCACTGTACCAGAACATCGCATCTCAGAAAAAGGTATTCAATTCGATGCCGAGAAAATAAAGTTAATACTAAATTTTCCAACTCCAACTTCGCAGAAGCAAGTACAAATCTTTATAGGATATGTTGGTTATTACCGTAGATTCATTGAAAAAATTTCACATATTTCTCGTCCATTATTTTCTTTACTTAGCAAAGATATTGATTTTTTATGGATAGAGACATGCCAGAATGTGACTGATGAATTAAAAGTAAAAGTATATGAATCTCATGTACTAAGAGGGCTTGATTGGACCCTCCCATTCCACATTTCCACAGATGCATCTGACACAACCATCAATGTGTTGGTTGTGGAGCCTGATTATCTTCCTGATGCAGAGGTCCTTTTCTTTTAGCCGTGTCTATACCCCATGAAGTATTTACACCCCAGAAGTATGTACACTCTTCCACGCGGGGGAGTGCAGAGGGGGGGTACCCCCTCTGCGGGGTCTGGGGGGTCCATCCCCCCGGTTGGGGGGTTTGGGGGCAAGCGGGCCCCCAGAGAAAAAATTGCCTTATAAAAGTATATTGTAATTTCATTGTAAATCTGGACCGTTCATTATAAGGTCACAGATCTAACGGTAGAGATTATGTTAGGGTTTTTTTCCCTAGAAGGCAACCCTCTTTTATGAGGGAAATGTATTGCGGCTAGGTATGAGAGTGAATATTGTATTCTGAGAGAGGAGACTGTGAGAGAAAGAAGAGGAAGTTATAGCGGGTTTTGTTGTAGGTTGTATCCCTTCATTTGCTGGATAATAATAAAGGAAGGACCTAGCAATTTCTCTGGTGGACGTAGCCCACACTGGGTGAACCACGTAAATCTGTGTCTCTCTTGTATTGTGTGTCTTCTGTGTTGTTGTTTCTGCATTTGTTTTATTTTATTGCTCCGCGGTCCTGTTTTTCTAACAATTGGTATCGAAGCGTAAGGTAACTCGTAGGAAAAGAGGGTTCCTGGTTCGAGTGGGAGCAATGTCGGAAGATGGAAAGTTTAGGGTCGAGAAATTTAACGGCCAAAACTACCAGTTATGGAAGATGCAGATGAAAGACTATTTATATCAGAAGGATCTATTCCTACCAT
>ML782376.1:105606-122546 GCA_009831015.1 Picea engelmannii | reverse complement strand
AACAAGTTGTACTGTGACAGTCAGAGTGCCATTCACCTTGCAAAGAACTCAGCCTTCCATTCGAAGACTAAGCATATACAGTTGAGGTACCACTTCATATGATCCGCCTTGGAAGATGGACAATTGAAGCTGGAAAAGATACACACTAGCCAGAATCCTATAGACATGTTAACAAAGGGAGTAACCAGGGAGAAACTGAGTTCTTGCTCAGTTTCAGTTGGTCTTCAAGATTGAATATGAAGATGAGAAATTTGCTAGGTCGAAGAAGGTTCAAAGTCCAGCATATACAACAGCAGTGGAGTTGTTGAGATCAGTCTCCAAGTGGGAGATTGTTGGTTGTGGATCATGATTATCTTCCTGATGCAAAGGTCCTTTGCTTTCAGCTGTGTCTATACCCCATGAAGTATTTACACCCCAGAAGTATGTACACTCTTCCACGTGGGGGAGTGTAGAGGGGGGGTACCCCCTCTGCGGGGTCTAGGGGGTCTGGGGGCAAGCGGGCCCCCAACAGGGGTTCGGGGGCGAAGCCCCCGAAGCAAAAATTGCCTTATAAAAGTATATTGTAATTTCATTGTAAGTCTGGACCATTCATTATAAGGTCACAGATCTAACGGTAGAGATTATGTTAGGGTTTTTTGCCCTAGAAGGCAACCCTCTTTTATGAGGGAAATGTATTGCGGCTAGGTATGAGAGTGAATATTGTATTCTGAGAGAGGAGACTGTGAGAGAAAGAAGAGGAAGTTACAACGGGTTTTGCTGTAGGTTGTATCCCTTCATTTGCTGGATAATAATAAAGGAAGGACCTGGCAATTTCTCTGGTGGACGTAGCCCACACTGGGTGAACCACGTAAATCTGTGTCTCTCTTGTATTGTGTGTCTTCTGTGTTGTTGTTTCTGCATTTTTTTTATTTTATTGCTTTGCGGTCTTGTTTTTCTAACACGATGCAATCCTTGAAAAACTCGAAGGAAAAGGCCCATACACAATCTACTATGTTAGTTAGAATCTCTCACCTGCTGAATTAAATTACATGGTAATTGAGAAAGAATTTCTTATTGTTATTCATGCAATAAACAAGTTTAGACACTACTTTATTGGATATTTTGTAATCTTGTATACTGATCATGTTGTTATTAAATATTTAATGAACAAAGTAATGAAAAACAACAGGGTCACTAGATGGTTACTTTTATTCCAAGAATTTGACATTACCATTTTATACAAACCGGGAAAAGATAATGTAATGGCTAGCTTTCTTTCTAGAATAACATCTAATGAGAATGAACCTATGATAGAAGACTGTTTTCCAGATGAACACCTATTTGTGGTATCTACTAACTCACCTTGGTTTGGAGATATTGCTAACTTTTTGTCTACAGGTAAACTTCCACATCACCTAACTCCCAATGAACAACAAAGTATAGTTAGAAAAAGTGAAATATTCTCGTGGATTGATGGTTTCCTATTCTACAATGGATCTGATTTGAATATCATAAGGTGTGTATAAGAGGACAAAGTCCATGAGATACTTAATCTTGTCACAATGGGCCATGTGGGGGACACTTTGCAGATAAAAGAACCAGGTACAAAATACTTCACCAGGGGTATTACTGGCCCACACTCTTCAAAGATTCCAAAGAATATGTGAAGAGGTGCAACAACTATCAATGCATGGGTAGACCCGTACAAACAAATGAAATGCCACTACAACCAAAGATGGTGTTAGAACCTTTTGATAAATGCACCATTGATTTTGTGGGACCAATAAACCCCCCATCTCATTGACACTCCTACATCCTCGTCTATACAAGCTATGTCACAAAATGGATGGAGGACAAGGAACTTTTGGCGACAACCGAACAAGCGGTAGTATAATTTCTCCACGAGGAAATTTTTGTAAGGTTCAGAATATCACGGGAGATAGTGACCGACGGAGGAACTCAGTTCACATCACGACTTGTCAGAGATCTGATGGAAAACTACAAAATCAAGCATAGAGTAATGGCACCATATCATCCATAGGAAAATAGACAGGTAGATGGGACTAATAAGATCCTTGAGGCCATCATTACAAAAATCATCAAATTACACCTCAAGGATTGGGCTGATTGACTCCTCGAAGTCTTATGGGCCTATAGGACCACCTGGAGGACTACTACAAGATGCACACATTATGAGTTGGTCTATGGGAAGTGAGTTACATTTCCCATTGAAACAAAGATTTAGACACTAAGAATTGCAGTACAACTTGGGTTGGAACTATCAAAGGCTCAAAAACAAATACTGCTTCAAATCAATGAGTTGGATGAACTATGACAAGATGCCCTACATCAAGCCACAATGATACAACATAAAAGGGATAAATGGTATGATAAGTTTATCAATAAAAATAAGTTTAAGGCTGGAGACTGGGCATTATTATTTGATTCCAGGTGTTGGAACACATACAATTCTAAACTTTTGAGCTTTACATTCTCTACTTCATGAAAAGTATAACCTTTCCCAAGCGGTAAATTATAAGATAACTTTGAATTTTAAATCAAAGTCATTTCTGGTTAAATATTAACAAGGTGCACGTAATATCCGTCGTTGATGAAGCTTGCCAGTTTGATCGAACGATCCTTATTTCTCTGGAGTTTTGGAGCTGCCTAATTATTTAAGAAGAAAATCACTAATGGTTGCTTCGGAGCTTCGTGCCCCAGGTGTTTTGATAAGTCTTAACGATAAAATCCCCGAAACCCGAAAGTGTCCATTATCACTTTTCCTAAACCTTTAAAGGACACAAGATGTAGTACACGTGTATCTTTTGAGTCTATCTTGAGTTGACATGTGGCACCCATTTCTGACATTTTCGTTTGAAGATTCATACAATTCCAAGCAACACGTGGCACCTCCCTTTTCTCAACACGTCATCTAGAATGACATCATCTGTGACACGTCACCATGGGATAGGACCTTTGGAAATATAACAAAGGAATGATTCACAAAATCACCGAAGCACCAAAATACCAAAATATTAAACTTTAATTAATTAAGTTAATCATGGTCAATGAATAATTATTGACTTCACACTTCGGGGTTCGGAAGATTACCCTTCATTGTATCCTAAAATCTTCGAAGTCCGAATTTTCGAAACACTTAAAGTTAAAAATGATTGATTAAGACTTAAAAGCGATTACCGGATAATTAATCACTTCACAATTTCGAGTTTCGGGGATTTCCTCTCGAGCTACATTTGAAGTTCCCGAAGTTCGAACTCTCGAAACACTTGAAGTTAACACACCTTTTAAACATGATTAATTAAGGTTTTAAAAATGATTATACATGGATTAACCTTCGCAGATTTGCGATTCGGGAAATTCTCACTCTGTCTCATCTAAAACTCCCGGATCACGAACCGTTGAATATTAATGGAATTTATGACTAATTAATAGTAGTAATTCAAACACGAATCGCAGATCGCTAGGTAATATTTTCCATTAAAGTTAATAAGTTGTCCGTCAGTAAATCTATGCTAGAATTAATGCATCTGATGTGAATAAAAACACTTAGATTTTGAATTCATTTTCACGTTTTGCAAAGTAGCAAGTTTTATCAGATTGAGAAGCTCACGCAATTCTACTGTAACATGTAGCCTCGTTTTTTTCTCTCGATATCATGGCACCATGAAAAATGATGAAGAATCATGATGCGGCTGGTGAAGGTTCAAATCCAAAAGCGGATGTTCTGTCGGATACCACACCGCGATCCATAGACACTATAAAAGCTTGGGCACAGGTGTTCGAGGTTCTGGAGCAAGAGATTATAAACTACCCAGAAGATTCCGGTGAGGAAGTAGATGACAGTCATGAAGCTAAACTTAGATATATAGCTTAGTTAGAGCTACATAAGATAGCTGCATGACTGAGACTCATGTCGTACAACGACATGATAAGCTGGGCCTTGGAGAACATCGATGAACAAACCATGAGCATCACCAATCACCATAAAGTTGTCGTTGGTTCGTTCCGACCGGAACACCTCCAAGTAATGTATAAGCTATCTCTTGAGCCTAAATATACTTACAATACTACATTTATGTTAGAGTTTGAGCAACAAGAATGCATACAATATGACAAGATTTATCCCGATATAATTAAGTCCTGGTGGGGGCACCCATAGAAGTTCAGGGCCAACGCTCATGGCATGTATGACATGGAATCATTGGACACTCACATGATTTATGTAGCTATGATTCTTTGTAGAATTTTCGGTAAGAAGAGTCCTACTCATTTCCCGGTGGAGTGGGTATCGATTATGTATGAGGTGGCTGAGGGCTACACATTTAATTGGGCCAAAATTTTATCATACAACTTGGCCAAGGAGATTACTGAATACAAAATTGCGAAATCAAAGGGGCAGACTGCCCCTTTCTATATGTATGCATATGTCATGGATGCCATCTATTTCCCGACTCCTTTCCCATTGATGAATTGGAGCTGGACCTCGACTAGTGCAGATCCAATTCACTTTTATCATTCCAAGCTGTAGGAGGAAAAAGAAAAAGATTTCTTTTACGAAATTTGTCACAATGTAGTGCTCCCTGTCCATGTAGCCTTATATGGTCACTCGCCCCCTTGCATTTCAGACAGAATTATGGGGAATCTCGACAAACTAGAAGATTGGTTCATTGAAGAAAACTTCTCTTATATCAGGGTGTTCGGATGTTCAGTCCCTCCCCATGCTTTCCCAAGATTTTTACCATACTGGCTAGTATGCCAAGAAGTATCTTACCAAACAGTAATGGGGGGCATGAGTAAGGAGTTGAAGGCAACCCAAAAAAGATCAACATGCCAGTTTCCTAAGTTTCCAAAGACACATGCGAAACCGTTTTTCGAAGATACTACAAGGGGAATCGATAGCCGCCCTTCTGCACATAAATCTATACCTCCAGGTTTTGAAACAGGGAACTCTGGTAAATAGGATATTGATGAAACCATAAAGAGCTCTGAGGTTTTGACTAATAAATTAGAAGCTTCTTTATCAAGTCCAGCAGGCCCTCAGGAAACGACTTGGCTCGAAGCCTTCTTAAAGCAAGGGTAGGATGCATCTCTTTCGACACTAGCTACACCCGCTACCAACACAAGAGAACAAAAACCGTCCATGGAGATCGATACTCCTATTACTTCATTAACACCTCTGCAGTCTAGTTTCGGGAATCCTAGTTCCGAAGTCATTTATGTGGGTGATCTTACCCCAATCTTGCCCGAAGAGATGCCTCCTTCAGACTTCTTCTTCAGCAAGAAACGAAGGGCCATCGTCAAATGAGAAACACAGTAGAAGGACGGGGTAGTAACCAAAAGGCAGAGGATGTTATATGATGGAAATAATCATGACGATTCAGAATTCGCGAAGGAAGTTGTAGGTTCATTGGGTGCCTTTTCCACCACAAATCAATGGTCAGTGGAGAACTTGACAGAGAAACAAAGACATAAAATCTTATTGGTGGGGCAGTTGAAAGATAAAATACTGACCATGGAGCAGACTATAAAGAATAAGATGAGCCAAGACTTTGAACAAATCATAGCTTATGATCGACATCAAATCCAATAGTTGCGGGCTAACCTTGATGAGCTCCATTGAAATTCACAGGCCGATAAAGGATTGATCACTCAACGAGATGATTTAATAAAGCAATTGCAAGCTAGGTTAGACCTGGCTGAAGGTACGTTAGTAGAGATATCATCTTTTCAGACTCAAGCATTGGAGGCAAACGAAAAATTGGAAATGGTCCAGCAAGATCTTTTCATGAAGGTTGATGCCATCCACAAATGCTACCAGGCGGTAGACCTTGCTCTAAAGGATATCTATGTTAAGGAGAAGCTCGCTCAACCCGATCTAAGTTTCAATAGGCCATCATATTGGCACAGAAGGATAATGTCCCTGATTTTCCTCGGCTTTCCCCTTCGGAACAAATAAGAGGAGATATGGTTAGCAGAGAGCAAGATATTATCTCGGGAAGTGAAAGACGCTTGTCAAGAAGCGTTATCATCCCTAGACAAAAAACTGATTGATTTTGAAGGAAGTATTATTGTGGAGGCTCTGGGAAAATCGATATTGTAATGAACCAACATAATTCTAGAAAGAACAAAGAAGAAGCTCTGGCAACCATTTGGGAAATGAGCCAGATTGACCTCCTTAAGATTAATAAGTGGTTGGTGAACCCATGTTCACATTCCCAGGCCATAACTCAGGAGGTAAAAAGGATACAAAGGAATCTACCTCAAGTAGAAAGGAAATTATACACCTTTGAGGTAAATGAAACTATTGAGCCATCTAGGTTGGTGGTAGAATTTCTAAATAGATGCAACCAATGCATTGAGCATCGAAAAACAATCACAGTGTGAGAAGGTAAGAAAATGTCATTGCATTACTGAACGTGGTTGGAGAGAAAGATGGAAACAAGACTACAATGACTAAGATATTATGCCAAATCATTAGGAAGACCAGAAGACAGATGTGCCCGCCCTAAAGGAATGAGGAAATGAAGCATTTCTACTAGCAGATGAAGAGATAGAAGAGACTGCCAACGAAGCTCATCATTAACTGTGCATTGTTTTCTTATTTCAAATATTTGCTATTTTTAATTATAAGAAGTCCAACCATTTTGAGTTGTGAAAGTTTGTATAAATACATAGATTCAAGATCTATCAAAGGCTTCTTCTTGCTGGATGTAATGGAGAAAACTCTCATTTTTTTAGTATTAATACAAGTGCAGACATAGATTCCAAATTCTGTTCAGTTTGAGTTGTGTGTTTCTCCTCTATTTTCATATCTCTAAATTTCCTTATGTAATTCTTGATAAGTGATTGATTTCAATTTAGTATCACGACTACTGTAATCATATAATCTCAGTAATTCATTAAGTGAGCAGTTTTTCCTCTATAATTGTTGTAAGTAATACAAGACCTGCAAGATATTTGAATTGTTGCATCTTATATCCTGTTCAAGGGTGCACTCTTTATTTTCTTCTACTGCAACAAGGTAAGACTCTTCAGTAATTGATGCCTTGCTTTGTTTAACAATTTTGTAAGTTTCTTCCACATCATTTGATATTAAAATTGTGACTCAGACAACGAAATATGGCCTCTGTACTTCTCTATTATTAATTTCATTTAAGGATCCTTTCTTATATAACTAAAGGTAGAAAAATCACTCTTTAAAACAATCTTTTAAACTTTTCTGATGCCTGACATTACTCTTTGAGCCTAAAGTTTAATCTCAGGAACAACACCAAGTTTAAAGATTTCAGAGGGAAGTTTCACACCAGATGACTTGGTCCATATGAGATCGACACAGTCTATAATAGTGGAGCCATAAAACTCCGCACAATCGATGAAGATATGATTCCTATGATGGCTAATGGACATAGACTTCGCTTGCACCAACGATCCCTATCGAAGGAATCCTTTTTGAAGAAAATTACAAATGGATGACCCAACAATGACCTGGAAATTGTTCCTGTCAGATAATTTATGTTCATAATTCTAAAAAGAAATAGAGAGAGCAAAACCCAGCTTAGTTGGTGCAAAAAAAAGAAAGAAATAAGGGAACTTCACGGTTTCGTGATGGTTATGTCAAGAAAGAAAAAATTGTTTCTTTCTAATAATTTTTTTTCATAGGATCCGTAGGAGAGAATAACATTGCTACCATTCACTTTGTTGAAACTCCCTTTGTAGCAGCCACTTTTGTTGCTACAACTCTGGTTGTTGCTACAATTACCTATGCTATGACTCACATGGTTGCAACTTCCATTGCCACAACTATTTCCGTTCCCACAACTTTTCCTACTATCGCGACTCTCACTCCTGAAAATTCCCCTCCACATTCATACCCTTTTTCCCATTCCCTTTGGGTTGCTACTTCATTTGCAACCCTCCCTATTCATTTCCCGAATTCCCCTTCCAATCCCTTGACTGCTACTCCACCCATAGTCCTCCCACAAGTTTACCAATTTCCCTTCTCCCATTCTCTCGGCTGCAACTCTGTTGCAACCTCCCTTCATTCCACACAAATCATAAGTTTCTTTTCACCCAAATATCAGTCCATTGTCATTGTTGTAGCCCCATTTCTACAACTCTTATCACTACAAGTATGTTGCAGCCTCAATCCATCTTTCCACTTTCCACCTTTTCCCCGCACCATTGCTGCTGCAACTAAAAAAAATACCATATAATACATCATTCTTGTTGCAACCTTGTCACTACAACTCTCGAGCTGTGACTTTTTCTCTCTAAACATGTTTCAATAATTTTTCTTTGAGTGCTACAACTCCACTCAAAACTTCACTCCATTTTTCTCACTTTCCACCCACACCTTCCCCCTCCATCACCTATACTGAAAATCATATCCCCACCATAAAGATACATTGTCATTGTTGCAGCTCCATTGCTGCGACTCCACTTGTAGCTCACATTTATGAACATCATTATTCCTGCAATTCTAGCTGACGAAACCAATGACATCGATGTTACGGCTAGGGAAAGAACCGTTGACGGGGCTGCATCCTCTGTTGTCAAGACTTGATCTACGCCATACTCATACACCACTCAAGGTAAGTTATGCCAAGTATGTGTTCCTATCCGAATTTGTAATAAATACGTTCTAATGGCATGTGTCTAGTCATTCCTATGTAAATAGCCACATCAAAACATCATTACTGTAATCACCGCTATCATAATCACCACCCTTAATTGCTATAATTCCAAACTCACCACCCCATAACTCACATACCTCTGCAAAACATGAACACTTAGAGTTAATAGAGGAAAGGATCCATGGGTGGGTCATTAATCCACAAAGAATTGAATGAACCAATGATGCTAGAGGTTTACGACAACATCAAAGAAATCCTAGGATGAGTGGGCTAGATGGAGTATTTGTTGTAATTACAGGGCTACAATGATGAGATTACACTGGAATTCTCCATGAACTACACAACGACACACTCCATAGTTGCAGGAACATAGGTGGAGTTCCCAAAGGAGATGGTGGCCAAAGTCACAGGGCTCCCTTGCTCAGGCGAGAGATGGTTTAGTCGATGGACTTCGCACCCAAACATTTCAAGGAAGTTCTTTGAACCATGGGAAGCTTTAGTAAAAAAAGGAACAAGCTTCAACCGCACCATGGGAAGATAGGATTGTCTTCATTCATGGTTACTTCACTTGTGAAGGATGCTATGGCACCATTTACGTTCAACACATATTCCTGCTTGACCATCTACGCCATAACCAACCGATCAATATGTTGTATTTTCTATTCAGGACATTACATACTATGGTAGCTCTCATTCAAAGGGACAATAACCATAGAGAGGTTGTATCTCATCATGACCTCATCAAATTACTGGTCAAGCATGCATTTCAGAAAGAGGGAAACACTTGGAACAATATAGTGCAACCACCCATTCTCCTCAACGAAAATGAAGTTGTTTCCCTTCAGGATGTCGAGTAGGAAATGCCTGCACTTCCGACCCCACAAGAGACTATAGATGCAACACTCCCATTAGACAATGAGGATGTGAAGACATAAGGAATGGTTGTTGCAACTCCACAAAAGAAACCCAAGAAAAAAAGCAAGACAAAATCCTGTCATGCCACAACTTCGGTAGAGGTAGACCATGACAGTGATGTGGAGATAATGACCAACAAACTGGGAACAAAGATAATCTGAGGGTTTACCAAAATACCGCCTCTCATCTTGAAGAAATGAAGGAAAAAACATGAAGTTGAAACTCAGTGTAAGAAGAGAAGAACCATCAAGCCCTAGGGTCAAGTCGACAAGGAAAACCAAGAAACAAAGGAAGTCAAATCCTCCCCTGTTACACAAGAACCAGAGGAGGATACTCACCTAGATGCCAAAGAACATGACCAAGACACTCTCAGGGAAGGTCTCACAGCTCCCCTGGCGGCATACACATATGAAGAAGAATTGGAAGCCTCCATTGAACCACAAGAACCAGTGGAGATGCCTATGCAAGAACAAGCCCCCGTGCAAGCCAACAAGGACAAGAAGGAAGAGGCCTCTACTCTTTCACCAAAAACAATAGAGAACACTCCTCTAGTAAAATTTCCCAAGATGTAGGAGGAACAAATGGAAACACCATAACACTCTAGTAGTACATGAGACAAATGGAAATTATACATTCTCATTGACATGACAATCAACATAATTGAGGGAAACAAACTAGAAACAATGCCTCTTGCTGGTACAACAAGAGGCACTCTTGAGGAATCAAATGTTGCTAAACCATAGGAAGGTATGCAGTAAATAGAACCAAAGGCCCCTACTGCCACACAAGAACTAGTAGATGAAATTCTTGGGGAACGACCAAGAAAAAGTTCCATTGGTTGACTGCCATGAAGATGATCTTGTTGCTACACCAAACCCATGCCTACAACAATGACAACCACAAGGTTCTACTTCAATCACTCGCTGTTGGGTAAGAATCCCCCATTCTCTCCCTATATATGCCTATTTGGTAAGAGAGAACAAAATGTTGAGGGTAAAAAATTTAAAGCTTAAAATCAATTTGAATATGCTTAGAGAAGAGCTTGAGGAACACAAGGCACCTGAAAAATTAGGTTACTCTGAAACAAATCCCCTTGATGTAGGGGAAACATTAACCGACTCACAGGAAACAGGTTAGCCTAGGGAGACAAAATAAGTAGTTGTCTAGGATATATATTTTATGGTGATTGAAAAAGACACTCAAACAGAGGTAGAGACAGAACAAAGCAGAGGAACTCCAACAAAATAACATATCAATGAAGAGAACGTAGTAGTAGAGGAGGCCATTTGTGGTATTAGTGACACCCAGGGTCACCCTGACTTTTCTAACATTGAGTGATCGTAGTTGGATGAGGACATGCAATATTTTTGAGTTGGGGGAGATGAAGGGTGCCTAAAATGGCATAATTTTAACACATGTCTATACCTTTTTTATTAACATATCATGTCTATCACTTTCCTTTTTGATACTTCCATTATCCAATTCACCTCATTTGTCACCAAATGTATGAATCCTACCCCATAAGCCATTATTACATTATTTTTGCATAATTCTTAGGAGGGAAATCATTATTATTAATCACTAACATTGCTGCACAAGAATCTAGTAGTTGTAAAACCTTTCTACTGCAACTCTAAGCTGATACAATTTCAGGCGCAAAGAAACTTCTTGCAGTTTCAAGCGCAAAACCCAACTACTACAAATCAAGGTGCATTTGCGATCGCTGCAATTCTGGAAAAAAAATAGTTACAACCGCAATCATGATTTTCATGTTGTGACTCCATAAATATCTCACCATCCCAGCAGTCAACGATGTACTCGGCAGTTGGGAGCCAACAATTGGGAACCAATCTTCACGAGAGAAAGTGACAGAAGAAAAATAGGTGACTATGGAAGTTGGTTACCTATCGAGTCAACATACACCTGCAATTTAAAGAGTCGTTGTAACCAGATGAACAACCAAATTCTCACGGATTTCCATCCATTGTTTGTATAATTTTAGGACAATAGTCTTATTGTATAAAAGCCTCGACTCCCTAAGAGCTAAGGGAGGGAAATTGTTTGGGCAATTGCATTTTTCTATTGTATCTTTCAACTTATGACAATATAAATTTGGTTCCAACTTTCTACTTGCGTGTTGATGTATTTATTGGTTGTGTGATTCTGGTTCCTTAATCTAGCACCTCTCCTAAGGGTGTAGGGCCCCCTCCTTAGTCAACTACTTCCTATAAAGATAGTGTTAGAATTATAATTTTACTTCTGTTCAATTATTCTATTGTGTAGCTGCTTTCAGTTGCTGTAACTCTAGGTCCATAACTTTATTCACATGTTGTGTATGTTTTCTGGTTTGTTGTTGCTCTAGAATCATAGTGTAGTTCTTTTATTTCCGAATTATCTTTCAATTTACTATCATTCCCAATATACAAAACAATGTTATGATTTATGAGCGATTTGTTTTTCTAAGTTTAGCATTTTGCAACAATTATTTTGTGTTTTTCATTGCTACAATTCATGTCTCTTCAAGTTTTGGTTATAACATAATTTAGTTGTTGCGATTCATGTTGTTGTAACTCAGTTAGATTTCTTTTTGTGCTGTAGCTTTGTTGTTGCAACTCTACTTGTAGATGCACTTAGTATGTTTCTTCTCTGATTCTCTTTAGGTTTACTCTTTACAATTTTGGATTGATGTTATTGGATTAATATTGAATCAATGAACACATGATTTTTGCGACAACACAAGACCTTCATTATACTCGAGCAAGTCACCAATAAACCATAAGCATAAGTTTCATTTCCACAAGTGTGATTTTAATTCCTGCGTGATCTCAATTTCCGCAAGAATGATTTCAATTCCTGCAAGAGTGATTTCAATTTCTGCAAGAGTGATTTCGATTTCCACAAGTGTGATCTTAATTTCCCGCAAGTGTGATTTGAATTCTCGCAAGTGTGATTTAATTTCTCCAGAGCAAATTAGGCCTTAGCATAGGCTGGAGACTTATTAAGTATTATGAGTCTTTGAATTGTGACATTAAAGTGCTACAACACCATAGTCAAAACAACACTCTTCTTGCATAGATTGTGCACGACAGTTCACAAGTTCCATACGAGACACATATTAATAATTAAATGTAAGAATCTTCACTTGCTTACTAAGTTAATTAGAAAGTAATTGAAAGGTCCGTCATGGGATTTGATGCACATGTTTGAGTGATTCTTTTATTAGATATGGCTTACTTGACATGATACTTGTGACTTGTGGACCCTTGAAGGGTGAATTTGTTTGTCTTTGCAGGGCCTTTCCAGGTGAAAGTCTTTTCGTGAAGGCACCCAGTTACTTGGACCTTCATAGGGGCATGAAGCCCACATGTTGGATGATGTGCCCCCTTTCATTGGACACATGGGAGGATGAAAATTTCCTTTGGAGGCACTTGAAGACCTTGATATGATCATATTCCAGCCCCTTGCATCCCAAAATTGGCCTTTGGAGGTCTAAGGCGTCATCTTCTAGACCCTAGATGTCATATTGACCTAGGGTTTTTGATGGGGTTTCATGATTTGATGGTGATGTGACATTGTTTGATGGAGAGAGATGGATTTATTTTAAGCCTAGTGCATGATGAGGTGATACATGGCCTTTGGAGGCCCAATGATTTCCACCTAGGGGATCAACGTCTCTCTTGGAGGCCTAACGTCACCCCTAAAAGGGGATTTAATTTTTGTATTTTCTTGTTGACAAATTAAAAGTGGAAAAATTATGGTTGGTTGACCTCATATAAATAAAGGTCACTTCCCTCCCATTTTATCATCAAGACTTTAAGAGTTACATACTCTCTTGGCTGAATTTTTTTGCCTACTTGGGCAAATTGCTCTATCTCTCTTTGGTGCACTTGTGGATGTTTTTACTTTTCTATTGGTGGATGAAAGCTAACAATTTCTCTTGGTGCTTCTTTCTTTGCAAATGTGGTGGAACATTCTCGAAAAAGAAAGGTTTTTCATATTATCTCTTGAAATTGGTAAGGAATTTGAGCATATTGTATTGTTTCTTCTTGCTTCAAGGTTAGATTTGTCTAATAATTGGAGAAGTATAAGGGAATACACCCTCTATTAAGATATATCATTATTTTCATTGAAAGGGCCATTTTGTAAAGGTTGCTACGAGGAGTAAAATGGCTTACACCGTCGTATATTTACCTCGCTAGGTTAGTTTTCTCTAGGGAGTAAAAGGGCTTACACCCCTAGAGAAGTAACGAGCCTAGCTCATACACAAGAGACTCCATTAACCCAATTGACAAGACACTAATATACTTGCATTGGAGATTGCATATTCATGCATTAGTAAACATGAATTTTTGAGATATTGCAATTGTTCAAGCTGGAATCGATTCTTCATGTTATAAGCTTTATTGTGCCCTAAGGGAATTTTGTTTAGCCAAATGATTCTCATTGTTGTTAGAAATTCATGCTTCAGCCAATAGGGTTGCAACAAACTCATCTTCAATATTTATTCACTTTTCTACCACCAAATTTCACTTGCAAGCTGCAATAATTGTTCTACTGGTTGTTGGCTATCTTTTGGGTGGTTTACTTGTTGGTTTTGGTGGATAAAAGTTAATGTTGTAGCAATCATTTGCTACATCCATAGGGATGTTACAATATTTTTTGATAACATTAATTAACAACTACCTCACTGGTATCAAAGTCTTTCACTAATCATTGGAAGTTTATCTACTCATTATTAGCTTTATTTCCAAGTATCTTGCACATGATTTTGATAGATAATTTGCAGTTTCCATAACTTGTTCATTGATGATATATATATTCCAATACAGGTGCAATTTGGGACAACAAGGTTTCTTGCTTGATCCCCTTTGTTCTAAATATTTTATCTCCATCATTTGTCTTGTTCTAGGCAGGGATAACATTGTTTTGTAGGTACATAATACTTGACAACTATAATCTACAAGACTCATTATTAAGCCCTACTCCATCTCTTATATTGACATATAGGGGTGTTCATTGATCATTCTCCCATTTTCCATCTCAATCCTCCTAGGGTCATCGAGATTCCCCCCTTGTGGTGATTTCATCATCACTAAAGCGAGGGGAGTGTCTATCTAAGGTGACTGTGGGTAGGTACTCCCGTAGTTGTCTCACCTTCGTGGTTTGGGTTGAGATTTTACCAAGCTACATATTGTGAGATAACATTAAGCATTGATGACATTCGTAGAATGAATGAATGCTAGGCATTGACGACATTCGCAGAATGAATGAATGAAATGCGCTGATAAAGGTGTCCACCGACCCCCCACAATCATAGTATTTCACTTTAGCCTCATTCCCAAATCACGAGTATGTTGTGGGTCTTCCATATTTCTTTTATTTTCCAAACTTATCAAATTACCAGGCATTGTTGTAGCATAATCATGATATGAAGCCAAATATGACATAGAAGAGCTTGGAAATCATGTTTTGTTCTGCTATAACCCAAATTTGTTATCCAAGGAATCGTTCTCCGACCACGAGTCTAAAATTCTCTGGCAATTTGAGTTAGTTATTATATTTATTTTGAATGAATTGAGCAAAATATAGAATTTCAATAAACGATGATTGAACTCATGAGTTACACTGCAATCTTCCCTTTAATCACAACTTATCAATAAAATAAGAGATTTTGATATTTTGGCAAAATCATGAAGTAATCGTTCCGAAAATGTAATAGAGGGGTCCATGCAAACATACCCAACCAAACAACGACCAGTGTGGTCTGCATGGTGTTTGATACCATCATGTAAAGGGTCGTGAGAGTTAAATGTGCCAGTTATTTATACGAGATAAAATCTTATTCACTAGACTTAATCTACGTGGATATAAATATGTCTATACTTTTACAAGTTTTTCACATTTAAACACATATTTATAATAATGCAATAATTTTTTACAAGAATTTATAATATGTATATACTTTTACAAGTTTTGTACAATTATACACATATTGTTTTAAGTAAATCTTAGCTAAAAAAAATACGTGGAATATTTGAACTCCTTATCATTTAATGCAAATCAATTTCTCTTCTTTTTATAATAATCAAACAAGTTAGTATTAAGTATAGTGTTTTGAGCTTAAAGAATATTTTTTACAAACCAAAAGAACTGATTTCTTATACCATCGCTCGTATATAAACGAGTTTCAAGATTGATTTGTTATTATTATTTATAATAAAGCAAGTGGTTACTATAACTACGCTACTGTAGAACCTTGCATTGAACCCGATCTGGGCGACGACACCCTATCTGCAACGGTTAGCGCAGGACTTGTTGACAGTCTGTTTTATCTTTCTCTCAGCGGAATGGACACTCCCTTTCTCTAAGGTTACCAACCAACCTCCGTTTTGATTACAGTGCAGCTTCCAGCAGAACCTGGGTCTGCCCCACCTTCATCATTGCTTTTGCAATGGGGTTTGATCGGTTTCTTGCTCTTTGCGGCTTGGACAGTCCCCCTCTCTAAGGTAACCATCCGACCACCGTTTTGAATACAGTGCTGTTACCGGTAGAACCTTGATCTGCCCCACCATCTTTCAAGGTTTTTGCATTGGAGTTGATGGGTTTTTCTCGGTTTTGGCCCCTCATCCACCTATTGGGTTTCTTGCTGTCTTTTAGAAGCAGGCAAGTTTATTTTGCTCCCCCTTTCCCCGTGACTCTACAGTTTTAGATTTGGCCGGCTTCTGCTATGTTTTTCGCCAGAGGTAAAAGTGTCCTCCTGCTCTGACTTTTTCATCTACCACTGTTTCTTTACAGTCATCTGACTGTTTCTACTCCCTTTTTCATAGCTCATTGACCTGACACCGTTGCGCTTCGGGCATCTCCCTTTAACTATCTGGTCAGTCAGATTGAACCACTGGAGGCGGTTTTTGAACTGCCTTTCATCTGCTCTGTTCTTCGTTTTTTCAACTAGCTTCCATAGTGCGCGATCTGCCTGATCCACCCTGCTGGCATTATGGGAGACCCATGGGACCACCCGAACATGCTGGCCTCTATTGACGAGCTATGTTCCATCCATTACAAGACAAATAACCTGACAGCACTCCCTCGATCGAGCCCTGTTCATACCGACCCTGCTTCGGTTACTCGGACAAACCATCAGGTGGAGTCACATAACAGCAGAGGCACAGGCCTGATTTCACCATCTTTTTTCCAGACAGACCCGGCTGTAGCAGGTCAAAGTCAACAGGCTATCTCAGCGGAGGCATGCCCTACCACTGATCCACAGCACAGCCTGACAGAGCCTTACCAGCACAGGGTTAGAACAAAGGAGAGTTACCAAAGCAGCGGACCAAACTCTCTTTCACGAGGGGTTCATAAAAAGCGCCAACACAGGGTCTGGAAACCCAAACA
>ML782376.1:61056-92871 GCA_009831015.1 Picea engelmannii | reverse complement strand
CTCGCAAAGGTTCAACCAGATCGAGTCCCAACTCCTTATACCGTGATCTCGTTGGGGACATGCAAAGAAGGATCGAGAATGAGCAGACCGCTCTGATACCACTGATCCGGATTTATGTAGGAACACAATGAAATACAGAAATACACATAAACGCAGAGAAGCAGCTGAAATAAGACTTCATTTCATTAATAACAAATGACTGAAATATGCTTACAAACAGAATGTAAATAAACTAGCTAAGGCGCTGGTAGCTTATCTCTGAGAAGAGATGTGGCTGCTACTCGCATCCATGAGAAGATGATTACAATGAGGCTCTAGAGGCATTTTTACAATAGACGAGAATGCCAAAAGTCATATACATCCAAAAACCTAACCCTAGGAGATGAAGCACCAAAAGTCATGTGGGTCCCGTTTGGGTAAGTTAGTACATCAACTTCCCGGGGTCGTAACTTTTGCATACGATCTCCGTTTTAGGCGTGTGATAGATCGTTGGAAAGGTATCGTCGAGGAGATTCATTTTGGGTGCTCAATATGCCTTCGGCTATCATTGAGAACCTCGATCTCAAAAAAACCTTCATTTAGGCCCTCAAAATGGCCCCGGAAGTTAAAACCTGCTAAAAATAGTAAATTGCCAAAATTGCCAGAAAACTGTTTTGAGCCATTCGGAAAAGGTGGGTGGCCACTGATATCCACCTGGATCATACAAGCCTTTCAATGCATCCCACATTTATTTGGCTATCTTCTTTTCAACCAAGTGTGGAATAAGGTGGTCTTTGACCCCATCCAAGATGATTCTCTGAGTCTTAGTTTCATTCACCTCATGAACATCAAGAGCTGTGGGATTTGAAGCAGGTACATGTACAATGGTGTTCGCAAATGACCACAATTTGTTCTCCTTGAGAACACTGCTGATTCTAACCTTCCACTGCAGGTAGTTGGAGAGCCCCTCCAACCTATCTTCAAACCTGATGCTAGAAGTCATCTTTGTCCACTTGATAAAGAACCTTTTCTACCTTTCTTCAAGGAAAAGCACCAACAAATCACTTGCTGTCCCAAGTGCCAAAGCTTCCCACTGAAATTCAAAGCACTTGCTCTGATACCATGTTAAAATACATCTTATTTCAGTATACCACTTAGGCTAAATTAGATTTTAGCCTCCTATAAATATCCAATGGTCATACTACTGTTCTTTATGGACATAAATACTAATAGACTAGTTCTGAAATAAAATAGCAGCAAAAATAACTCATATATCAGCAGGATGTAACCCTCATTTGGCACAAAAATATGTGCATTACCACTTGAAAAATACATAGAAAATTAGGGACATATTTGAGGATAAAAATTTCTTTATTCTGCTCAAGGAAAATCTGAGTTTACACAACAACAATAAACATCAACATTACAACACAAAATATCTCTTATTTCAGCAAGTCATCCTTCAATACAAATTGTACTAGACTGTAACTAGGGCATATTGCCTCAACTGTATGGACAGTACAACCCATAATAGCTAGTAAACCTCCACAAACAATCACATAAACGTATATAAACGTGTTCCAAGAGAATCGGTACAAAACATAATAGAAAACTTCAACAAACTAGCATAGAAAATCGTGCCACTCTTGTTGTATACTCACAACCTCGATTTATTTGCCTCCTCTTGCTGTATGACCAACAAAACACTGTTGTACGAACTCTACTGTAGCTACTGTACAGACTGCTGAATGTTGCAAATACTCCTTGGATTACGTGCCAATCCCTCTCCTAGGGATGTGTTCCAAGTCCCTCTTGTTGAAGCTCTTTCCTCAAGCAAATAACTCCTCGTTGGAATGCGTGCCCCTTCACCTTCCGTCAAGATCTCCTCAAAACTGCACCCTCCTTCTCCTAATGATCTTCCTTTAAGAAATTTCGAATTGTAACTCCTCTAACCCTTGATCTCCCTTAAGCGACTCTTCATTTTCCCTTGAGATCAATGGTCACAACTTAATCATTCGTTGAGGTCACTTAAGTTAATAAAGTGACCCATAACATCATAAAGTCACTTTTACATTAAAAAATTAAAAGACTCAACTTTATAAAATCACTTTTAAAAGTCACTTTATAAAAGCACATTATAAAGTCACTAGGAGAAATTTTTTCTTGGCCACTTCCACATGTTGAGCACTGCCAATGCAGAAGTACCTCCAAGCTACCAAATTTCAACAGGTCCCGGGGTTGAGCCCGCAAGCCTCCCCTTTTGGGTTATAGTTATAACAATATAGAATATGAGGAATGGAACCTCCTCTAGTTTGGAACGCTTATTGAGATTCGTCGGAACTTACCGTTTGGCCTCCAGATTTGGTGGGCCCACCTTTTTTATTTTTGAAATTGAGTTTTCGGGCCCTCATTGGGCATTTACCCACTGCCACGTGGAAGCCCATGACTGGGCCATGTGGTAGCCAACCATTGGGCCACGCTTACCACTTGCACAGTCACTTGCTACGTCACCTGCCACATCAACCTTCCATGTCAACCTCCATGTCACCGTATGGTCTACCACATGGCTGTATGGACTGCCACGTGGTGCTTTTTCATTAGTCCACAAATTGACCCGAAAATGCCAAAAATGAGTGATACGTAGCAGCCTCTGGTGCTGCCACATCACCACGCTGACATAAACATGACACATGTCACCTTCTGCGTGTGCCACGTACATTGTATGGATGCTGATGTCATCCGTACTGATGCTAACAACAACAGTATGGATGCTGACTCATCCCTGTTGATTAGGCTAGGTTGACCAAAACTTTGACAACGAATATGTTTCGATCCATAAATTTGTTTGACGATCCATTTATGCCATTGGAAATCTTGCGACGTTCTCTTCACAATGATGCCAATTTCAATGAGTTTTGAGGACTTTAATTTTTTTCCCTTTCTCTATCTGTTGAGGCCATTATGAGCTTCCTAAGTTTCTTCTGCTAATTATGAGCTGTCCTTAGTCTTCTCTGGATCCTTTTTGGATCATGCCTTCCCACTGAGAGATTTTTGGACCACCAAAAGATTTGATCAATCAACAAATAAGTGAGGGAAGAGTTCCCTCACCTTGTCCTTCTCAATCCACTTTGCCTTGTTTGGATGTGTGCCCTTTAAGCCTACTCTAAGATAATCAACATCTCCCCTGCGTGAATTCCTTGTCCTTCTATCCAGGATGATATAGTCCTTTAACTCATCCAAGTACTCAAGAGAAAAATCATCAACTGAAGGTATCGAAACTTCCTCATCCCGATCCATGATCATGGGAGGCTCAAAAAGTTTCAAGTTATCCACCTTTACAATTGAGTAGATCTGCATATAAGGTGGAAGATCTAGACAAAAAGCATTGGTACCACTTTTCTCCAAAATAGTGAAGGGTCCATAACAAATGGGCTTGAGTTTCTTTCCTTCACCCTTCAATCTTTCCTTACTGATGTGAATCCATACCTGGTCTCCAATCTGGAACTAATGATCAACCCTGTGTTTGTCATGCTGATATTTATATTATGCTTGACTTTTCTCCAACTGTTCCCTGACTGCTTGGTGTACCTGCTGGATCCTCTGGATGAACTTGCAGGCTCTATCTTCATTTATTTCTTCATTTGGATCGACATCTCTCCCATACATCAAGTCCAAAGGAACTTTAGGTAAATACCCAAAACATGTCTCAAAAGGTGAACATTGAGTGGAGGACTTTAAGGCTCGATTGTAAGCATGTTGTACATAGGGTATCTGTTCATCCCATAACTTGGGATGCTTGCTGCAGTAGCCTCAAAGAAAAATTACCACTGTTCGGTTAACAACCTTTGTTTGTCTGTTGGTTCGTGGATAGAAATCAATGATCCTCTTCAACTTGGTTTCCATCATTATCCACAAGATTGTCCAAAAATCCCCAAGGAATTGAGTATCTCGATCGAAGATAATGGATGTGGGTAACCCAAAGTGAACCCAAACATACTGAAATAAGAGATTAGCAGTCTCCTCAACAATGATCTTCTTTTTACATGGCATTAAGATACACATCATGCTAAACCTATCCACTACAACATACAAATAGTCTTGACCCCTTTTCGATATTGGTAAACCCCCTACAAAATCCATGGAGATACTTTCCCATGGATGGGATGGAGAAGGAAATGGTGAGTATAGCCCCAATTTTCTATTAGTGGGCTTACAAGTAGAACACATCACAAAGCCCTTTACATATTTAGTTACAATTGTTTTCATCTGAGGCCAGTAACAAAACCTATGTAGATGAGCCATAGTTTTTCCTACCACAAAATGCCCAGACACAAGAGAAGTGTGAGCTTATCGTATTACATGTACTTGTTCACTTGTAGGAATACATAACTTTCCAAGATGGTAGAGTAGTTTTCCCTGTAGACAATAGTTCTCTACCTGTGCACCACATGTTAACTTCTCATATACTTCTTTAAAATATTCATCAATGGCATATTGTTACACATAGCTATCATGAGATAAAGAAGCATTCTTCAAAATAATAGAAGCAACAATATGAGGTCTAGAAATCATATCAACTACCTTGTTACTCGTACCATTTTTATACTTGATTACCAAATGAAATTGTTGTAGGAAACCCATCAATCTGTAATGTCGAGATTGTTGTAGTTTGGTTTGTGCTTGGAGATACTATAAGGGTTGATGATATGTATGTATGATTGTTTCCTTCCCTAACAAGTAGTGCTTCCATTTATTTACGCTTTGAACTAATGCATACAACTCTTTATCATATGTAGGATAGTTAACAACAACTTGGTTAAAAGTTTCATAGTGGTAACAGATAGGCTTACGATATTGCATCAATACTGCACCCATGGCATATCCTCTGGCATCTGTCTCGATCTCGAAGGGCTAATGAAGATTCAACATTGCTAATACTGGTGCGGTACTGATATTTTCCTTCAAAGTGTCAAAAGTTTTTTGTTGCTTTCCTCCCCACTGAAAAGTGTTCTTCACACTGGTTAAGGCATTCAAAGGAGCTTCTATAAAGAAGAAGTTCGAAATGAATCTCCTCCAATAATGGACTGCACCTAAGAAGCTCTGTATCTCGGTTACACTTTTGGGCTCAGGCCAATTTACAATTACATAAATATTGGAAGGGTCAATTTTTAATTTTCCTCCTCCTACAATATGACCTAAGTACACAAGTGCAGTCTTACCAAATTCACATTTGGACAATTTTACATACAACTTTTCCCTTTGCAAAGTATCCAATACTTGCTTTACATGCCTTACATGTTCATCCCAAGTCCCGCTAAATATAATAATGTTGTCTAAATATACAATCACAAAATCATCTAGAAAAGGCATGAATACATCATTCATCACATGCATGAAAGTTGTCGGAGCATTACAAAGCCCAAACGATATAACTAACCACTCAAACAATCCATGTTTGGCTTTAAAGGCAGTCTTCCATGCATCCTGTTCTATAACCCTGATCCGATGGTATCCACTGCGCAAATCCAAATTAGTGAAATAAACAACATTCTTTAACTGATCAAGTAAATCATCTATACGAGGAAGAGGGTATCAATTTTTCACTGTGATTTTATTTAATGCCCGATAGTCAACACACATTCTCCATATTCCATCTTTCTTTGGCACCATCACGATCGAAGAACCACAAGGAGATGAGTTGGGCCTGATGACCCCTTGATCCAATAAGCCTTGTACCTGCTTCTTGATCTCTGTCATCTCTACAACTAACATTCTGTACATGCCCATATTAGGAAGAGGAGAATCCCGCTGAAGATGTATTTCATGTTGGATTTCCCTCTTAGGAGGTAATCCATATGGTTCCTAGAAAATATCATTTATTTCGTTCTTATGAGAAGGATCACATCCTCGGAAAGCGTCGGATATTCCAATATCTTTCTCCTTTACGACCATGAGTACATATCTCTTATTAGTGTTTATGAGTCTCTTCATTTTTCCTACACTAACAAGTGTTGTGTTTACCCTCATGTTGTGGGCTCTAACAATATATTTCACTCCCCGCTTAGTAAGGTAGTATTTGTTCTCATGAAAAAAGAAGACTGCTTTTCTATCATAAAGATAAGGACTTCCCAACACTATGCCACATATATCAAGTGATAAAACATCCAAATCCACTTCATCAATCAACTTTGAAGCAATAACAAATCTGACCCTACATTGTTTGGTGACATTAAATTTTCCTTTATTACATACCCAACCAAGAGGATAAGGATTTGGATGTGGTTTAGTTTCAAGACCCATCTTTTTGACAAGTACTTCAGATATCAAGTTTACTTGGGAACCCAGATCAAATAATGTATCTATCTTAGTGTGTTTAGATACAAATATTATATGAAATAATTCATTCCTCTTTCGTTCATCATCATGAGATTCATTGTTGGGATTTGAACTAGCATGAAGGGAATCTTTACCTTGTACTCCAACCGCTGTGATCTTTCCTTCGTCTTCTGAATCGGAACCAAGATCTTGTTTGATGCAGGAGCATAAGCTCATGAAAATGAAGTCACCCATGACTTCACCAAAGTTGAGAGAATTCAAAGAGACCTAGGGTCTCACACTTGTATAATTTGTTATTTTGTGGAAAATTTGAATAATGGACAAGGATTCTAGATCCTTTCCACTTGTAAAAGATAAGATAGAGTTTGTTAATGAATAGTGAGTCACTGATGACTCATAGGGGTCAGTTGAGTTTGTTAAGGACTTTGTTCCTTAATCATAGGATCTGGGAACAGAAATCCACTGTAATATAAATACAAGTTTTGGTTGATGATTAGATAGATGAACCTAGTTTAATCCAGTTTATTCTAGATGAGGGTTAGCTCACAGAGCTCGAGGAAGAAGCTTGAATGTAGATGAAAAGGAGAAGCTCAGAATCTAATTCCAGGAGCATGCGCAGAGATACATCTCTGTTTTGTAAACTATCTATGGGCGAATTCAAGTTTGTAAAGAAGGTTTTACTACTCTGTTAAAATCAATCTCAGTGTATGTGATCATTCTGTTCATTTGTGTATATTGTGATATTTCTGTTATCATTGATTGAATACGATTGATTCATTAATCAATCTGAAAGTATGAGTTAAGCCAATTTGCAAAGAACTGTAAGTTACAGAAAATGTTGCAGTGGAGGAAGACCCTGGATTTTAAATACAATCTGTATATGTTAACATTTTATTCATCTGCGTATGGATTGTTGGGATATATACACGATCTGTCAATGTTGTTTAAAGACCCCAGGAATCGAAAAACAATACTGAAACACATTTATATTTTCATTCTGTACAAGTCGGGGTTCATAGTGGAAAGCCGAGTATAAGTCGAGGAGATTAAGGCTCGGTGGTGTCAACTGTCCAAGAGATGGACAATTGGGATCTAAGCGGAGTCCAATAACAAAGAACAAACGGCTCAGATCACAGTGGAAGGTGGATAGCTCGATTTTCAATGCATTTTGGAGATTTCCGTTGAGGCCACGCGTCCATCGATGAATGGAAACAGAAATCTTATGGTAAGTACAAAAAATTTGTTAGTTGTGTCTTCCGTTGGACTATGGTCACGTTGGATGGTCACAAAGTGCTTTACATTATGCACAAAATCATTTTCGTTGGGTGTAATAAAACAAAAGGTGCCTAATTTGCCAAATTCGGCAATAGTTTTGTCAAATAGAACGGATATGCCAAAAGGTGCTTTATTTATCAAATTCGGCAATAGTTCTGTCAAATAGAACGGATATGCCAAAAGGTGCTTAATTTATCAAATTCGTCAATAGCTCTGTTAAATAGAACGGATATGCCAAAAGGTGCTTAATTTATCAAATTCGGCAAATGTCCTGTCAAGAGAGTCAAACTGCCAATTTTAGCAACAGACAACTAAATTTAGCCCTGTCAAAGAATGATGAAGACCATATGCAAGAAAGATTCCAGTACAACAAATTGTGGAATTGAAGATCTGCTTCGACATAGCAGGGCGTGCCTGCATTATTGTTGCACTGTAGCAACAGTCTATGTCTTCCCCTTTCCACCGAACTGTTTTGGTCTCTTCTCTGGATGTAGTTTCCAACAATTTTCATCATCGTGACCACTTTTCTTGCAATGGGTGCAATATGGATTTCCTTCTTCTCTCTTTACAATGGCAGTCTTCTTGTCCTTCCTTTTAAACTTCTTAAACATATTATGTGGGAAATTGGAAGGTTTCTTTGTGGGATCTTCTTGAACATGCTTTCCCCTGTTCTCAAGGTGAGTGGCTTGCACACAAACTTCATCAAGACTAATGGGATTAAACAATAGCAAAGTATGACAAATATAACTGTGAAGTGCGCCAATATACTTCATCAAAGTTTCATAAGATCCCAAAGGAATGTTTAATGGAAGAGCTTTCTTCCTAAATTATTCCATGAAACTTTATACAGTTTCACCTTTACTTTGTCTTAAAGATTTCCATTCCATCATTTCTTTATGTAAATAACCCAATGGATAAAATTGCTTCCTTATCGCTAATTTAAATTCCAACCATGTGGAAAGAAGATTACCACACTTACTTCTGTCCTAAATTTTTCTCTCTCACCATACGAGAGCGGTACCTTCCAACCGAAAAGAAGCCAATTGCACTTTAACTTCCTCTTCATCAATATGTTGAACATGACAATATACTTCAACCTGTCAGATCCAATTATCTAGATTTTTAGGATTAGCATCTCCATTAAGAATAGTTAAAGAAAATTTTACATCAAGCTTTAATAATGGTTTCTTAAAAGATGCTTTATGGCTAGAATGATGAGAATGATGAGAATGCTCAGAGGAAGAAGAGCTAGAACTTGAAGGTGAAGATGAAGGCTAAGGAGGGTCTCCTCTAGCCCCTTGATTTTACGAAGCATTATCATCAGCGTGTGCTTCCTTTTTCTTCCCTTTCTTCTTCATCCTCTTCTCATAGTCTCCATACATTCGCTCGACCATTTATGACATGCGATAAAATACCATATGAAATTTTTTCTCATGTTCATCACGCTTGTCCTCTTATGCCATTTTCTTCCTTCAGGATGCATGACCAACTTCAGGATTGAAAGTCTTAATATTTCCTTCACCCTGCTTATGATTGGCCCTAGTAAGCATTCACACTCAACAATTCAAGTCAAAGATGACTACTCTGATACCAACATGATCCATGATATTTTCATCGAAGTGACTTATAAAGAATTGTATTGAATGAGCATAAATTAAAGTGCGCCATTAAAGAAGGAAAAGATCAATAATGAAGAGACATAAGCATCAAATATGAACACAAAAACTTGATAACAAATTTCATCCCTGGTGGACTACCTCTCCGGGTCCTGCTCTCAAATGGGTAGGCCTTTTTATTAGCTCAACAAAATAATTTGGAAAAAATACATAAGTATACCTCATTCTAGAATTAAGTTGTAGAAGCTTTGTTTAGATCAGAAAACAGACAGATCCATTGAATTTTTGGCGTCGAATTACCCAAAAATAACTATCTCCATGCCTTAATCTGACTCTGGCACTCCCAGGCCCTTGAGAAATAGTGTCTCACTTTCCATGCCTTCTCCATGCATTTAATTCTTTGTACTGTGTCTCAGTTTCTGTGCCCGACCGTACCGTCTCTCCCTCCTCTTCCATCCATGGGTAGAATCAGATTAAAAGGAAAAAATGGGGCTGACTACACAATGTAGTCCATTGGCCCAACATTGGCAGATGCTATTGTTAAGGCATTGTATGGGGGGAGGTCCTGGGGTCAAGTTCACAGGCCTCCCCTTTTGGATTATAGTTATAAAAATATACAATATGTCGACTGGAACCTCCACCAGTTTGGAACGCTTGTTGAGATTTGTCGGAACTTACCGTTTGGCCGCCAGATTTGGCGGGCCCTCCTTTTTTATTTTTGAAATTCGGTTTTCGGGCCCTCATTGGGAATTTTCCCACTGCCACATGGCAGCCCATGAATAGGCCACATGGAATCCAACCATTGGGCCACACTAACCACTTTCACAATCACCTGCCACATCACCTACCATACCAGCTACCAAATCAACCTACCATGTCATCCTGCCACGTGGCATCCTCTGGTGCTGCCATGTCACCATGATGATGTCAGCATGACATGTGTTGCCTTCTGCGTGTGCCACATACACTGTATGAATGTTGACGTCATATGTACTGATACTCACATCAAAAGTGTGAATGCTGAGTCATCCCCGCTGATTGGGTTAGGTTGACCAAAACTTTGACCGTGAATATATTTCGATCCGCAACTCTGTTTGACGAGCTGTTTACGCCGTTGGAAATATTGCGACGCGCTCTTCGCAATGATGCTAATTTTACCAAGTTTTGAGGACTTTGAATTTTTTCTCTTTCTCTGTCTACTGAGGCCATTATGAGCTTCCTGAGTTGCTTCTGCAAATTCTGAGTTGTCCTTAGTCTTCTCTGGATCCTTTTTGGATCAAAGGTGTTCTTGGTAGGTGAAAGTGTTGAATCCAACATCATGCACCAGGTAAGCATCTATGTCTACATGATTAGAAGGAATTGGGATGGCTCTTGATTACAAGGGATCACTCTCATTCAACATTTCCACTCTTAAATTTTAAGAAACTAGTGTACAATGTGAGGTCAACTAGGTATTCTTATATATATATATATATATATATATATATATATATATATATAATACCATATATATATAAATATAATACCATATATATATATATAATATTCTATATATATAGAATACATGGTCTACTTTGCATTCAAATTAACTAGGGACAAAACTATGCAGCGTGCTTAGGATGTAAATCGACATTCACTATAGTCAAGTGGATTAAACTTGTTAAGAATTAGCACAAGTGAGATGAGACAATAAATGGAGGAAAATTCCTTAAACCATTCTGATGCAACTTATATTGATTTGATGATATGAATTTATAGTACATA
Source organism: Picea engelmannii (assembly GCA_009831015.1). Taxonomy (NCBI): domain Eukaryota; kingdom Viridiplantae; phylum Streptophyta; class Pinopsida; order Pinales; family Pinaceae; genus Picea; species Picea engelmannii. The sequence goes on along the minus strand of ML782376.1, from coordinate 81,901 downwards.
GATTGACCATATCTAGATCTAGATCTCATTGACAACTCATCAATAAACCATGACAACAACTCATGAATCGATGAGGTTTACAACTCATATCAATGTGGTCTTGGACTTTGTGATTATCTCAGGACTTACAGTCTAACATTCCCCCCCTCAATCACAAGTCTGAATAATTGTACCAATAACAAACAATAACTGATATTATCTTCAGTTTGAAACTACTGAACTAATCTTAGATGAAAATATGCCTGAAAAACCACAAATATCTTAATAGTTCATCTGGAAGTGAACAACTGCCATATCTAAACATTCCCATTATTTTGATTTGATTTTTATGACTAATAGGAATTCAAATATTGAAGCCTGACTATCATCATTGATATCTGATATCCCCCCCTATCATGTGCAAGGTGAGAAACTTTTTGAATTTGGTTGATAAGATCCAAGCTTGATCTTAGGATTCCTTATGTTCTTCAATGATTCATAGTTGAAGGGATCCAATCTTAAGCTTTGGATTCTTTATGTGGTGGTTTTGGATGACCACTAACCAATTTGATTTGAATAATGTGGTTGCTTCGAATTACCACTAACCATTTTCATTGATATTTGAACAATGTTGTGGTTTTGGATCACCACTCACCATTTTCACTCCCCCCTTGAATATGTAAGAGAGTATCCTTTTTCATTAGTGTGCTCCCCCCCCTTGAGGCGTGGAGAGTACCATCTTTGATTTTAGAGAACATATAGAATTGGATCTCGATCATCACCAAAATCATCTGGAATTGTTGTTTGAAATCTTTTGATTGTTGTCATTTCTTCATGTAGTTGTGTTTTACCTTTGTCTTGACTAGACGATAAGACAGATGTAGCTTCTTTACTTGTTGATTCCATCTCCCTAAATTGATCCAACCATAATAAACTATTTTCTTCTTTCGACACTTTCCTAAGAGATGATTTGTCTTCCCACAATGAATACAAGGATGGAGATCAAAACACTGTGACTCCAAGTGACCAACTCTATGACAATGTTGGTAGTTATTATCAAGATTCTTCACTTCTTCAAGAATTTTTTCACTCACAAACTGAACTGGTTTGGAGTAATATGGATTATGAAAGTTGTTTCCTTTCTCATATCCTAAGCCATGTCGAGTTTTGGTGAATGATAATTCTTCCAAAGGTATGACAACCATCTTGGAAAGATCATTTTGACTTCGTTCTTTTACTTCTTCACATTTGTTGTTGTTGATGTTGTCATTCCGTGCTTCTTCTTGGAAATCGTTTTTGGAATATTCCATATCTTCTGTCTCTTTTGAATAAGCCATTAAGTCTTATGTATCACAATTAGCATCAACCATCTATAGTCTTGTGCATCACAAGTTGTATCAAAATTTTGTATGAAATCATTTGTATCACATGCTACATCAACCATTTAGATGAACTCTTCTCTAGTACATGTTGCATCAAACTTTTGGATAAGATCCTCAGTATCACATTTTGCATCAATATTTTGTATTAGATCATCCATGTCACAACTTGCATCAACTTTTTTATTTGCCATTGATTTTGCATCAATCATGTCATCAATTTGATTTTGTTTTTCTCTTAATTTTATTTGAAGTGCATCGATAAATCGATCCTTCATTTGTATTTCATCTCAAAGATCATTTGTTGAATATATTGTATCAACCACATGATCAAATATGTTTTTATTTTGACTTAATTTCCATTCAATATTTTTAACTTGATTTGCAATTCATGGTTGTCCTCTTGCAGTTCCTCGATTTCTTGAGGGGCATTTTGTAAACACTTTCCTCCTTTTCCCATTTCTTATTATTCTCTCTCCCACTTGTCACACTTGATTATAATCACTCATTTTCACTCACTCGCTTGTACTCATTCACTTGCACTCACTCGGTTGATTTGATGTTACACTTAGGGTCTTGGGTACAACCGATCATTCACCCTAAAGTGTGATTACAAAGACTTCACTTTGATGACTTACTTGATCTCCTTATTCAAATTTCAGGTAGGTAGTGATGATAACATTCACTTTAACATTTTATTGATTTGAAAGGGGTTTGGAACTTTACCCTCTAGGCAACAAAATGCTCAAATTCAATGATTTATCCTTCAATTTTGACAATGCAATGAACAATTTAATGATTGAAAAGACTAGAGGAACAAATAGCAATTTTATTTTGCATTACATGCTTTTAATTTCTATTTGCAATCCACCATTATCCTTGTTGAGTGTATGAGCATTGTGTGCTTGATTTTCTCACCAAATTTGAGTGTAAAACTAAACACAAAATATAGTATCCAAAACAAAATTATCCACCACACAAATGCAAGTACCTTAGATCCCCTTATTATGATTTCATGATAGGTCTAGGACATTTCAACACCTTTTTTTATTAATCTCTTTTTTGATCAACATTGCTCTTACCTATTGAGATCGTGCCAGATCACAAAAAGGAAAGATGTCTCTCTATGCCAAAGGGAAGATGAAAATGGATTGTTGCGTTTGGGGTGTTGAATGTGAACTGTTGTTTCACACTTAGATGTTTGGCCACTGCATGAGAATTCAAACTTCAATCGAACAATTTTCCTGCAGTAAGTTGGAGACACTCCTTTGCAACTGGAAATTGTTTTTGACAAGCGCTCCACCAATAATTTATTTCTAGGGATGTAGGTCTGTCAACAATTTCTAGCTAACGTGTGGATAATTTTTCATATATAAATAATGGCGATCTTTACCAGATATGATAACCACTATAAGTTGGATCTAATGACTGCTAAGATGAAAAAGGGATCTTGAGAAGCTCAAAATATGATCTTTGTTGTGTTATTGGATGATCGTAGTTCCCATGGCCTTTGGATATTGTATGCAGTAATGTATTTTAAAACAAAAGATGTAATTCAACTGAATTTTCCCTAATGAAGCCTATACTTGATGGATTTTATAGGAAATTTCCCCGACTATCATGAACACCTAAAATACCTAAGGTTGCACACAGTAACCTGATAGGTTGCATAAGAATTCCCATGCCCTTGAGACAAATGGATTTCACATAATTTCTCTATGAAAATGATGCAAATCACTAGTATATATTTTATAAGATTCAAAGATCTGATACAATCAAATGTGACAAATATATGTGGGAAATATCTCTTTGGAAGGAAATTTTTTGTTACAGATTGACCAATCTACAATTTCTAAGGATATTCAATCTTCAATTGATTTGGTCTTGTATAATTGAATAAAGAAAACAGGTCCATCTACAATTGTGAGAGTGATATGATACTATCTACAATCAAGAATAACAAGAGAAATATATACCATCATAAAGTAGATCTAGGCCAGTCATAAATCATATCTATGCCATGTTCACAACCAGATCCACACTCTGAAACATGCTTTGGGAATGGAGAAGCAACTAGATATATGCTTGGTTCAAATATGCTCCATACAATAGATCTCCTTCAACTTGACATAATTCTTTCTTGATTTTTTTTTTGTTTGTAAACCTTTTTTCTTTTAAAATCAGATCTTCACATGCAAGATGATGGAAATAAATATTTTGAGTAGGCTTAATGGTTAAGAATATGTGTTTCCTCCTAAGAGGTCACAAGTTCAAATCCAAAGGGGGGTAGGGTATGTATACCTCCATAGAATTTTACCAGTGAAATCGTTGGGCGGAGGGGGTCCCTCCCTTGTTCGACAAACAAGAGGTTCTCATACACCAATTTGGTTTTTGGCTTAGTGATGACCTTAAAATTAGTTTATTATTATTATAATTAGAAAATTGTAATTTGAATCAATAAGAAAATGAGAGTACTATGACCTTGTCTTGCTACAATTTTATTGGGGTAGAAAAAATCCCGTTTACATCCTTACCTCTTCAATGCATTTCCATGGAACAATACCATGGAATTATCAGGCCCCTTATGACTCAAGGTTGCTATGATATTATCAACCTTTCTTCACCATGACATACCATGTTAAGAATTAGACAAGTGAGATGAGACAAGAAATTGTAGAAAAGGCCTTAAGCCATTTTGATGCACCTTGTATTGATACGACAATATGAATTTATAGTTCATATATTGACCACATATAGATCTAGATCTCATTGACAACTCATCAATAGATCATGACAACACCTTATGAATAGATGAGGTTTACAACTCATATCGACATGGTCTCGGACTTTGTGATTGTCTCGAGACTTATACTCTAACAAAAGTACCATGTAAATCATCATAAATCCTTCTTAATCTCTAATCTATTAAGAACTAAGAGGGATAAAAAAGAAATAGAAGCACACATTTGTGCTATTTAAAATATTGGGGTTAGGATGGATCTATGCTTGTTTTTTTATTATCTATTATTATTATGGAAAATTGTTTTTCATTGATTAAATTATTATGGTCCCCTTTTTGTTACTACTATGTCTTTTTTTTTTAATAAAACACATTTTTTAATGACTTCAATTATAGTTTATTAACATTACATACTTGATATATCTATGTGACCTCAATTGTAGGTGTACCTCGCTAGTCTTAGTATAATATAAAATAATTATAAATACTTGAAAATGAATTCTCCCTCGTTACAAGTATCATGTAACCAAATCTAGGTGAGTGTAATTTTGATAAAAATACAATGACAAATAATGATTTGATGTAACTAATCCTTGCATTGAAAAACAAAATTGTCACTTAAGTATTTGTGCATATATAATTTCCCATAGTAATCTAATTTATGTTAGAAGGCTTCTCCAAAAGCATAGATATACATTTCTTTCCATTTAGCCTCCCTATCTAACTTAGGCTTGACATACCATTTTACTGAATTATAACAAGCTTCTTGGTCACAAGCACACATGTCTTTAATTTATCTTTGGTCTAAAACTAGGAATATTTTAGAGGTTAAATCTCATCATTTGATAAATTTTCCTTTTTTTTTTTTATCCAAAAATGATTTTCCAAATTTTCATTTTTTTCCAAATTTGATTTGTCATTTTTAATTTTTTTTCCAAAAAAAATTTGCCCAATTTCTATATGATAAAATTATTTTTTAATTACCAATGTTTTCTAGAAAATATATAAAATCTTTAGAATTTTGAATATTTTTACGAAAATATTGTCATACACTTATTTTTAGTATTTTAAGAATTTGTAAGATTCAGAAAAGATTCTACACTTCAAAATAAATATGAATCCCTAAAATTTTCCTTGTCTAAAACATATCCTTTGACTTCAAAATCCTATACGTACTATACCATATAAACTCCAACAACTTTGTCGAAATCCAATTGCTCTAAACATGCATGGAATGAGTAGTATCCAAGGTATTGTCAGAGAATGGTAATCTCTACGTAATAATGATATACATGGGTTTAGCCCCTTTAGAGGCAATGAAATTGTTGAAGGGCCCATTGAAATTCATGGACATCATAGCAATGGTCACACTTTGCTAGCCCGAAGTGGCTTGGCCAAAATGTATCCGTCCTGCATCGCGAAGATGTCAACTCAATGATATAGGGGTGGCTTGACCCCAGTTCGAGTCACGGTTTAACTGTTCAATATGTCTTGCAGGCGGGTACATTGAGCTAGGGGTTATAGTGGCAACAACATGGATCAATCCCTAGTGGCGCATGTGATTGTAAACCCTTGTTACCAATTCCCCCGTAAAAAAAATGCTCACACTCTGCTTCCTCATCCATAATACATACTTTTTTGTTTCACCTCCGATATGGATCCTAATACAAATACTATTCTCCTTCATATTATGCATATACATATATCAATTGGATTGTTCAAATAATATTTGAATGAATACTATCAAATATTATGTTCTTAATATCAATTGAGGTTGGAAAGAAATTCATCCTCTAGTTCAATATGAATGGTATTTCTTGATTTTGGTCTTTATTATTGTGAGACAATATCTTATTAAAGAAAATTCATTACATAATGTAATGTTAATGTTGATGATTTGTCCTCTAAAACCAACCTTGCTTTATGGGACTTATAAACTTTGATTAAGTATATTGATTTTTCATGTTGTTTTTATGATTGAAAAATTTGAAAATGAAATCATCAAGTTTCTTTTAATTTTTATGGGTTAACAAGATATTGAGTTGGTTTTTATTACAAATGTTTTTAAAATTAGATCAAATGTTTTTGTAGGTTGGGAATTCAAAGAGAAAATGTTTTCCGTCCACTACTTTATTCGTCTCATGAATTTTATAGTTTCTTTTGAGCCAAGGTATTTTTGGTCTTGTCGAGTGCCCTATTTCACTATGAAGCTTATGGGGATTTGTTTTTATCTTTACAATATTCATTTTATTTCTTGAGTTGGGACAATGGAAATATAGTTTTGATCTTATAATTTATGGTTAATGATTTTTTTTATTAATTCAACTTTCTCTTATTTTCAATCTCCCTATTGCTCCACATTCCATTTTAAACTTAGTTATGATACTTCTTTAATAATACACAAAAATTGATTGTATTTATAGAGTTTCCTTCACTAAGTATGATATATCATATCATTCACCGACACCCATAATTTGTTGGTCCTGAGGATTATTTGACACCTTTGGCTTTGAATTCTATTGTTGATCTCCACATGTTCAATGGGTGAATTTTAAATTATGAATTTTTGTGGGTCCTATCTTTATTAAGTGCAATCCACCAAACATAAAGTGGCAATCATTGAACGATCTTGACCTCAAAATTGGATGGTTCTAGGGACGAGGACTTATCCAAAACCTCTTAAAAGTCCAAAGTTATTCTTTGGTTGTTTATCTAAGATAATGAAATTATTAATATGGGGTTTGTAGGGGTTCAACCCTTGGATACTCTCGCAAACCTAATTTGTATGCTAGGTCATTGGTCTTCTTTATGTTTGGGATGAGCCAGGTAAATCATCTTAAAATTATGGGTTTGTTTTTTGGCTACTAATCTAAGATGATCTTATGATTATTAGGGGTTACAAGGGTTCATATTTTAGATACTCTTGCAAATCAAATATGTATACTCAATGGTTATTCTTTTATATGTTTTGACAACTTTTGAAGCAAGGTGTCGATCAAAAGATTGAATAGTCTCTAGTAGTGCATGTCAAGAAACTTGGAATCCAACTTCTAAGGAAACTCCTACCTCAACAAATATAGAATATGTGTGCATATTGACAAATCAAGAGAATACACATGGACATAAGGGACATGAGATTAATGATAAAATTGGATGTCGTGACCTTTTCCCATCAAACAAAAAATTCAAGATGTTCTAATATTTTTAATACCCTTCAATTTTTGTTCACATAAATTAATAACCTTTCAATTTTAGGTTCACAAAATTTATGAGTACAAAATGCTATTAAATTGGAGGAGTATATATTCAGATCATCCACATACAAAACCTAACCTTCAAAATTTTAATTTATAGTTAGTCAATGTGGACCTTTCTTCAAAAGGGTCGTATGAGGTTAAAAATAAGAAAGAGAAAAAACGTAGGATGTGGGATTATTCCCAAAGTGACATAAATGAATTGAGAATTATTTATGTAATATCACTCTTAGAAGTAATCATGGGAAGCTTAGTGACCCTAGCCTACTCTTTCCATATCCCATGACCCCTGCAATTCCCCCTCATGGCTCCTCCATGCTTGGCCCTCTCAAGCATGGCTCCAAGAGGGGGTCATCCCCCCCCTGACATTCTTCCTACTACAAAGTTCAAGACATTTCAAGCCTAGTCACCTCACTTGGAAAATTGACCAAGAAATATTATCCATCTAAATTCATGAAGAAGGTAGATTGGATTTTGGATGTTTTTCTTTCCATTGATACTCCTCATTTCAAGGCCTTGGATTTTGCTAAAAAGGGTCTCATTAGCTAGTTCATAGGCCTTTGGAAAACCCCAAGGGCAATGGACATATGAATGCAAAATATCTATATAGCTATTATTAAATAAAAAATATATCATAATAATTCCGTTGGAGAGAATTTTATGCATTTCTATTTGAGCTGAAAGAAGATTGAGATTTAATTTTCAGGAATGGGCCATCCTTCATGGACTAGAGGGGTATGTATATCAATCGATGGACCCCATATTTTGATCCTAAAGATGATGTTCCCATGATAGTGCTTGTTTGGGTAAGATTATGTCATCTACCCCTTCATTGTCAGAATGATGAATCTCTTCAGGCCATTGGCAACACTCTTCGAAAATACTTTGACAAATTAGAACCCAAATCTAGATGGTTTACATGTGCCTGAATTTGGAGAAAGGACTTCCTAAAGTAATAACTCCAAAACTTAACAACTAGAGTCACCTATGAAAATTGGACCATGAGTAGCTATCATTCAAGTGCAAAGCATGTCATGAATATGGGCACTTTGCAAACGTTCGAAAAAAGATAACATCTATGCAGTCTCCCCTAAAAACGATGAGTAGTGGAAAAATATTAAGGAGAACCCATGACCAAAATAGGCTAGTCTAGTATAGAATTAAGGAAAATTACCCTCAATAGAAAATAAATTCAAATTGTTATCTCGGCAAGATGTAGAACCCTCAACATAAGCTCCTAGTAATGTCTAGAAGATGAGTATTCCTATCCAATCCATTCTCTTTCCTTAATAATTTGTGCCTCCAATTGATCCAAGAGGATCTCGGTGGCCACCCACCTTTTCCAACTGGCTCAAAACATTTTTTTGGCAACTTACTATTTTAGCAGTTTTTAGGCTCCTGAACTTCTAGGGCCATTTTGAGGGTCTAAACAACACTTTTTCACGATTGGGAACCTAAATGATAAATGAAGGCTCTTATTGATCCCCCTAAATTGATATCCTCATCAATAGCTTTCCAACAAGCTATCATGCGCCCTAAACAAAGATCGTATGCAAAAGTTATGACCATGGGAAGTTGATGTACTAACTTACCCCAACGGGGCCTATTATCCCCTAGCCTAAGGATAACTAAGGAGATTATGTATCGATTCCCACAATTCCTAGACATGGAGTATCTAGAGACATATTGAATTGATCTCGACCCTGGAGGGCCCATCTTTCTTCTTCAGTGCCTCCATCTTGTCAGCAACAACAATATCCATCCCATCGATCTGGTCCTTCAACAACAAAGGGTCTTGCTCCATGAGGTAATGAGTCCAGGTATCATGGTATGTGTCACCCTGGTTCTCAAAACATTTGAATATTTTCATTTAATTGTTTTGCTTCATGACGTGTGCTTGGAATTTATTCCTTTCCACTTGTCCACACTTGGGGGGAATGAAATAATGCCCTAGAAAGTTGGTTCACTTAGGATTTCAGTTTCCATTGGGTGGGTTCATGAAAGGTCATCGTCCATTCCCACCATACTTATAAATTTTCATCATTTTCCCTCTCATCCATCCCCTACATTGGTTCGAGCATTAGGTTTGCCAAGATAGCAAAGGGTTGTACCTTGCCTTGTGGGAAGAAGGGGCTAAAGGCCCATAGGGTAAAAGTAGACAGAAAAAGATAAAAGCCAAAAGAAAAAAACCTTCAGATGCTTCTCCCAAGGATCCCCAATAAAGAAATAAAAGGCTTCTTAGCAATAAATGGAGGGACCAATAAAATAATAAAATCAAGACCTATTTGGAGGATAGGGGGTATCATCATGAGACAATCTATTAGGTCCATGGGCATGTAGTAGTATGACACTACCATTCAGCTGGTCACCATGTCAGGGTAGTGGCTCTTGGTGGCATAGCCAAGAGAAATGGGGTCTCATCACGAGCCAACCTTCTCATCTCCGTGAAATGATTGTGGTTAAGACTTTCACCACTGGTCACCACGCCAGGGTAGTGCCTCCCAACTATTTTCTTGAAAGAAAAATAAATAAGATAAAAAGGTAAAAGATATTGAATGGGATTGGAAACATTTTCATCCATGACAAGGTGCAACTTACCCTATTCAGAGGCACCCACAAGTAAGCCATACATTTCCCTGTCATCACTGCACCCACTACTTAAACATCCCCATACCACCTCATCCACTTACATGACCTGGATTGGTCTAGACCTCGAAACATCCCATATCCAATGAAAATTATCCCAATAGGACCTCCTGAAAACCTCTCCAAACCTGGCTTGTAGAATAGCATGATGTCTTTGAGCACTTGTCTGGAAAAGGGGGGTTTTATGCACATGTTTAGATAACTTGATTATTAGATGTGATTGACATTTCTATTATACCTGTGAATTATGAGCCAATGGAGGGCGTAATTTTTGTTGTTGCACGACCACACCCGACGGATACGTAATTTTTGTTGTTGCACGACCACACCCGACGGATAGGTACACATGGGGAGATGATTAGTTCAGACCTCCATAGGGATAAAATCCCACTAGATGGATGCTGAGACCCCAGCTAGGGGAAGACGTGTATGAGAGGCTTGCACTAGAGAAAGAGGAGGACGTTACACCAGAGACAACTTGACATGCTTGGACCTATGGGGGTATTTCAATCCCACTATGATGTTGGCCTTGGAAGGCCCATGATGTCACCTCTGCGACCCTTGACGTCACCCAACGTTGGATGGACACGATGAAGGAAATTGTGTGCCAGGTGGCACATGTGTGTTGATCTAGAGGCCTTGGGAGGCCTAACGTTTTTCTTCTAGAGGCCCATTTCACCTAGGAGGCCCAACGTCACCCTAGAAGGGCATGACGTCAGCTCTTTTGCTTGATTTAGGGTTTAATTTGTCAATTTTAGGTAAAAAAATGGATATTACATGTGAACTGGCCATGTCGGCCTTTTTGACCTAATTTTGTAAATTAAAGGTCATTTTCACTATATAAATAAGGGTTTTTTCCCTTGTATTTTCCATCATCTTTCACTCACACTAAGTGAGGTCTGAAATTTGTTCCCTACTTAGGGTTTATTTGCTGAAATTTGGTGCGCACTTCTTGAATGAGGCTAGTTTTGGTGTATTTTGGCATTTTTCTTGGTGGAAAATCTTCAACTAGGCCTATTGCTAGATTATTCTTGGTGAATTTAAGTAAATTTATTCAATTCTTCTTCATTTTGAATGGTTATGGTACTTTTACTTTGCATTTCTTCCAATATTATGAAATTGCTAGCTTAAAACCCTAGGAGGTCAAAGCACATGTTATTGTTCTTGCCTTAACAATTTTTTCACCTACTAGATTATGCTAGACACCCTAACTCTTGAAGCATTGTTCTAGAGCCTTTCCATTGCATCACCCTAGCATCACTTGCTTCATCAAGCCATCATTTACTTCGTCCTTGAGCTAAAGAAGGAGGAAAACCGCTAGGGCCTAGGGTTACCTACTTCCTAGTGGCCATTTTCCTCCTAGGGTTTAGTGATTGAGGCCTTGGGTTACCAACACCTCAATCATTGACCTTCTTGTCTCTAGCTCTCACATTATCATTTGTTCCTTCAAGTTTGTTGCTGCAAAGTGTCTCCATTAGCCCTAAAAAAGCATTGATTTAGATATTGAAATTGATTGATTAATGAAAACAACTCTTAAAACTTTTACCTCAAACTATCTACTAACTCTTCCTAACCCTAGAGTAGACTAATTTACTAACCTACTTGCTGCTGTTACAAAAGTAAGCTACATCCATTTATTGCAGCAATAAAATCACTTAAAAGAAATTGCAAAGTTGATTTATACATTGCCTAATTATCTTTTGACAACTGCTAGCACATTGCTATTATTGAGTTATTATTTTTGGTCATTGTGAAGCTCTTTTAAGGCATTTATTGTGAAGCTATTATCTTGTAAACACTGTTGTTATGAAATTCTATTTGCTTCATCTAGTATCAAATTATTGCTTTTATTGACTAGTCCAAGGTTTATGAAGCACTAACATCAAATTTGTACTTGCAAAATATATTGTTTTCTTATTGCTTTGTTCTGGGCAGGTACATCTAAACACATCACTGCTTCATTGGTTAAAACCTTGGGACTTTCTGATCAGTGTGACTTGTGAGAGGGGATACCTTTATAGACACTTTAACCTTTGCCTTCTCAAACCCCCAGGTCACCGGGGACGTCTCCCCTGGGCTACCAACCCTAAATAGAAAGAGGTATCTTATTAAGGTGAAAATGATAGGATAACCTCATGTTACGCCAATTTTCCTCCCTTATCCTTTCCCTTTGGGACAAGTACAAATTGCGCGATAACAGGGCCCACATGACTTTTGGCGCTTTATCTCCTAGTGTTAGGTTTTGGGATGTATAGGGTTTTGGCATTCATATTTATTGTAAAAAGGCCTTCAAAGCCTCATTGTACCCATCTTCTTGTGAATGAGCGTAGTCGTCAAATCTCTTCTCAAAGATAAGTTGCCACCATTATAGCAAACTTGTTTTCAGCCTGCATTTTATAGTTTTCAGCATATTTCTTATTTAATAGAAGTCAAGTTTTATTGTATCTTTGTTATTGTTCACTGTGTCTCTGTGTTTAAAAAAAATGTTATAAATCTGTGGTTTCATTTCATTCCACTCATAAATCCAAATCAGTGGTATCCGAGCAGTATGCTCCTTGTCTTTTTTTTTTATGCATGTCCCAGACGCAGTTAGGGTATAGATAGTTGGGTCTCAGGATTGTTTCTCTTGAGGACAACTTCTCTTTCACACCTAAGAAACCATCCATGGCTGGCGAAAAGAAATATGACAAGACATGAGATCCTTTCAAAATGTTTCTTGAGGAATCCCTTGAGAGACAAAGGAACGAGATGATGGACAACTTTTCACAAATCCTTTGATGACTGCCGACAAGTGACGCATCCACCTCAAGTAGAGGCGCCACCCCCTTCAAGGTACAAAACAATTTTGATATTCCTATATTTGAAGGTCAAATAGATGCAGATGTCGTCAATAAATGGTTAAACCTTCTAGAAGGGTATTTTTCTATCCACAGCTTTTTCAATAGAGAAAATATTACATTCATGCTTCTTAAGGATGTCCCCCATGCCAAAGATTGGTGGGAGACTTTCTGTCAGAAAAAGGAAATAGAGGGATCCACATTATTTGCAGTTGCACCCACTTAGGGTTCCTTCAAGGATGCTATTAAGGAACAATAATACCCTATTGTAAGTTATGATGACTTGTATACAAGATGGACAACACTGCAACAGGAAAGAGACCAAATAGTGCCAGAGATCACTAATGTCTTCCATACCTTGTGCACCATGCTGGGTATCAAATATTCTAAACGACATATGGTGCTCAAGTACTGTGGCAGTCTGCATAGATACATTCATAAAGAAATGGATTTTTTAGACATATCATCCTTGGGCACAACCTATCAATATGTCGTCGAATCAAGCAAAAGCTGAAACAAAAGATGTGACAGTTTGGGTCTCGGAACCCCTCACAACAAAAGCAGGGCAAGGGAATCCCCAACCCACAGAACAAAGGATAGAGCAAATATGGGAAACCTCAGGACAACCAGTTCAAGCCACAAGTAAAGAAGGACAATGGGAAGACAAAGAAAGATACTGGGAAGTGGTGTGGCTTCCATAAGATCCCTTGGCATAACACTATTGATTTCCACTCAAGGTAGTCATTGGTGGCTAAGGTAAAAGCCTCTGAATCAGATGTGGGTTCTGAATTTGAGTTAGAACTAGAAAATGGGAGATGGATCATTGACTTGGAACCCAGTGCCGCCATTGCTACCACCAAGATCGAACTCGGTGAGCCTAATGAGCCAGAGGAAGGTGAGCGCCTCTTTCATTCACAAATGTGGGTGAAAGGAACTTCACTACACTTCATTGTTGATAGCGATATATAGAAGAAAATCATCTCAATATAGGTCATCAAGTGGCTATCCCTGCTAAAAACACCACACTTGCAACCCTACACCATCGAATGGCTCCGTCAGGGAAGCGATCTTCACGTCATCCAACAATGCCGCCTATCGTTCGACATCAAGCCATTCAAAGATGATGTATTGTGTGATGTTTCTCCCCTTAAAGTTTGTGATGTTATTTTGGGCCAACCTTATTTATGAAAATGTCATGTTGTATATGAGTCTAGGCTTCATAGTGTTATTATTACTTTGAACAGGAAATTGTACAGGGTACTTGAGGTAGTCCCACCTAGTGCTATTTCCTTGATCTTTGCCAAGCAATGTAGGAAGGTATTTTATCAAATCAAGAAGTTTGTCTTCTTCATGATTCTCTCTTAGAGTGAGTGAAAGGTTTCAACCACATCCATGCCCTCTGTGACCAACCTCTCCATGTAGTAGAATAAAGTGGATAAGGTCGTGAAAGAATACAAATAAATCTTCTCATCACCTATTGAGGTACCTCTGCACTGTCAGGTCAAACATCCCATCGATCTGACCCCTGATGCACCGCTACCCAATGGTATAGTCTATCACTTCTCTCTACTAGAAAATGAGGAGATCAAGCATCATATCCAAGAACTTCTCCACAAGGGGCACATCTGACCCAACTCATTACCTTGTGGAAGCACAATCATGCTGGTGCAGAAGAAAGACAAGACTTGGTGACTCTGCATTGATTACTAGGACCTAAATAAAATCACAGTCAGGAACTGGTACATGATTCCCCGAATCGACGATCTCCTTGATCAGATCAAGGGGGGAAAATACTTTTGTAAGATTTATCCGAATTCTTACTACCATCAGGTCCCAATAGAAAAGACAGATGTATATAAAACTTCCTTCAAGTCAAAATAAGGTCTTTTTGAATGGTTGGTCATGCCCTTTGGTTTGAAAAATTCCCCTGCAAATTTCATGAGGATGATGTATGATATCTTGCGACCTTTCACTAATTATTTTGTGGTGGTGTAGCTGGATGACATTCTCGTCTACAACAAGACTATGGTAGAACACTTGTAGCATATTTAACAGGTTTTGCACACTCTGTAACAACAAAAGCTAGATGCTAACTTGGAAAAATTCTCCTTCGGCATAGAGAGATTCCATTACCTAGGATACATTGTTTATGCACATGGTTTTCATGTTGATCCAACCAATATCCAAGTCATCCATGACTAGCCAGCCCCAACCATGCTCATTGAGATTCATAGCTTCTTGGGCCTTGCCAATTTCTATCGCAGGTTCATGTTGGGATTCTCCCATATTGCATGGGCCCTCAACCAAATAACCAGGGGTGGTGGTAAGGAAAATTTTGTGCGGGGCCTGTCCCAACAAAAAATGTTCTATGATCTGAAGTAGCTTTTGTGCTCTGCCCCATTAATTTCATTACCTATCCTGCAACAACCCTTTGAGATCGAGAAATATTCTTCAGACTATGCTGTGGGCGCAATCATCACTTAGCATGACCACCCTCTCTCCTATCATAGTGACACACTGTCATATGTCATCCATATGTACCCTAATTATGACAAAGAAATGTAATCCAATGTGAAAGACTTCCTCTAGTGGAGGAATTACATTCTCAGGAAGGAGACAATCATCCACACTGATCATAAGTCATTGCAGTTCATGCAGACACAAGGAAAATTGTATAATGACCACCATCAGAAGTGGTCCACATATTTCCAACAACTCCACCTCAACATCAAGTATAAAACAAGAAGTACCAACCGAGTCTATGATTGCCTCAACCGACCTCTAGTCGTGACACTCACCACAGTGCTTGATTCTCTCGGCCATGAGATCTCTGGATGACCCCACCTCTATGAGACAGATATTGAATTTGCCAACACCTACTAGATGTTGGGTGCAAACACAACTGTCACTAATTTCCATCTTCAGGATGGGCTGCTGTGCCATCTGGGCTATCTCCGCATTCCATAAGCGAGTGAGCAAATTTGCATTGGGAATCCCACTATAGTAAAGTGGTAGAAAACTTCGACGTGGAAAATATAGTGGTAGTGCTACAATGACATTTCTACTAGCCGAAACTTCGACAAGATGTCAACAAGTGTATCTGATCTTGCACTTCCTGTGTTATTTCCAAACCGACCACTAAGAAACAAGGCCTGTACACTCCTCTGTGTACTCCTAACAGGCCCTAGGAATCCATATCAATGGACTACATGTTGGGCCTTTCTCCCACCAAGCGAAGAAATGACTGTGTTTTTGTGGTTGTTGATTTTTTTTCCAAGATGGCGATTCTGGCCGCCTGCAAGAAGAGAATCATAGCGGAAGCCATTACGACGATCTTCTTTGAATGAGTGTGGCGACACTTTGGGATCCCACAAACCATTATCTTATATCAGGATAACCAGTTAATCAACAAAGATCTTCGAGCCTCTGGTCACTGCTGGACACCAAGATCACCAAGTCCATTGCCTTCCACCCCCAAATGGATGGCCAAACCGAGGTCGTCAACCGGATGATCATGCACATCCTGCACATGTAAAATTCCAAGCACCCTTGCACTTGGGATGAGAGTCTTCCCTATGTTCATCACAACTACAACATATCCATACATAGCTCAATCGATCACAACACCTTTCAGGTGGGGTTGGGATTTCAACCATTCGGTCCCATGGATGTTGCACTTCCCCTTGAGGCCACCCACGAAGACTCATTGCATGATCCAAATGGAGCTGAAAAAGACACCTAATTCATTGAGCGGATCCAACACATCTCCCAACTGGTTCAGGATATTTTACAGAAGTCCAATTCCAAGTAGAAGTAGTGCCATGATCAACATTGAGTGCCACACCAGTTTCAAGTGGGAGACAAAGTTTGGTTGTGCTTGCAAAAAGAACACCTTACAGGGCCTCATAAAAAGCTTCATACACTCTATTATGGACTCTACACCATCACAAAGGCTATGGGTGACAATTATTTTGATCTCAACCTTCCCCCCTTCCTTGGATTGTACCTAGTGTTCAATGTGAACCTCCTTCGGCCTTATTTTCCACCATTATTGGACACCTCAGAGATAGAAGAGCAATTGAAACCATCAGAAATCAACCCTGAATCCATGGAACATGCATCCACTGATCATATCATGGAAAAATAGGTCAAGGGAACTCACCAAGAGAGGATCCAACTTTATCGGGTTGTCAAAGCAGGGAAACTCTTCCACCAAGGCAAGTGGCTCACTCCGGGCCAAATTTAACATAAATTTCCTCATCTGATGGGGGAACTCAATGCAATGGAGACCATTTCTTCCTAAGGGGGTAGGATTTATCTAGTAGGATCTCTATGGCCACCCACCTTTTCTAATTGGATCAAAACTTTTTTTTGGCAACTTATTATTTTTAGCAGTTTTTCAGTTCCTGAACTTTCGGGACCATTTTGAGGGCCTAAACGATGATTTTTCATGATCGGGCACATCAATTATAGACGACGGCTTTGATTGATCCCCATAAATGAATCTCCTCATCAATACCTTTCTAACTAGCTATCATGTGCCCTAAACAAATATCGTATGCAAAAATTACGACCTTGAGAAGTTGATGTACTAACTTACCCCAACGGGGCCCACACGACTTTTGGTGCTTCATCTCGTAGGGTTAGGGTTTTGGATGTATAGGGTTTTGGAATTCATATTTATTGTAAAAAGGAATTTATAGCTTCATTATGCTCATATTCTTGCGAATGAGCGTAGCCGTCACATCTCTTCTCAGAGATATGTTGCCACCATTCTTGCAAGCTTGTTTTCAATCTGCATTTTACAGTTTTCAACATATTTCTTATTTAATAGAAGTCAAGTTTTAATGTATCTTTGTTATTTTTCACTATGTCTCTATGTTAATATTATAAATCTGTGGTTTCATTTAGTTCCTCTCATAAATCTAGATCATCAATCTATGCAAATTAACAAGTAGAATTGTTTATTTCCCCTTTGAGAAACCCTACCATGGAAGTGTTTGAATAAGTTGAGATATCTATAGAGAAAAAAATCTCACAACCTAGTGGAATTGTTACTAGGAAAAAATACTCCATTTACAATAATACAAAGATCTAAAGGAGGAATGTCTACCTAAGAAGTTGGGGATAAGATTAGAAAAAGAAAAATAAAGGAAATGGCCAATAAAGAGAACATTTTTGGGATCTATACCTCTATAGAAAGTTCTCTAGGAAAGGGAGTAAAAATATGTTCTCTTGAAATTCCTGGAAATCAAGTGTTGTTAGAGATTCTCTTAGGTAGCAAAACTAAACCCACAAGTTTGAAATAATGAAAATTACCTTGGAATAATAGGGGGGATGGAAATAAAATTCAAAGTTGAATCCTTAAAGGATCCAACTTCAAAATGGAAAAACCATCCATCTTGCTCATCTAGGAGACAAAGATAGAGGATGGTGAAATATTAGAAATTGATAGCAAAATTTGGAAACATAGCCGAGGAATAGTGATGTTATAGCAATATTTGCCTCACCCTATGAAAATTTTCTCAGAAGGCCTTTTCCATTTCCCTATGCTGACTTGAAGTCCCTTTTTGTAGTGCCCAGAGATAAAAATAATATTTTTCCACATATATGTGCCCTAAAAGCTATACAACATACGTATACATAGGTTGCACCATTACAACCCCCGTACATCGGGTTTTGTGCCCAAAATTAAAAAAATGGTGTCGGGTTTCCATGTCATGTCATGATATCCATGATCCCCGACCTTTCATATACTTGAAACATTTCGAATCGACCCTTTAGTTCCATTTGAAGGCTATAAATGGGCCATATCCAAGCTGTAGAAAGAAGGAGAATAATTCAACTTTGAGAGCAAAGCTACTCTGGATAAATTATTCACTTCATATTGAGTCTGCATCCCTTTATCCTTTTAAGTCTGAACACATTGTTCATCCCCCAAGCTCTTCCCTACTTGATTGAGAACCTAATTGTCTCTCTTATATGAGCTTGCCTTTTGTGGAGGATTGAAGTGGTGGAGGCCCAGCTGGAAGGGACTTAGTTTCTCAGTTCCGAACCGTGCCAACACAAAAGTATGCAATTCATACACTTCTACTGATTACATTTTAATAGAAATACTCTTTTCTTGTCCAATTAATGTCTTGAAAATATTTGAATTGTTATTCCATGGGCATATTTGTTATGAATATTGATGGATTATGCTATTGAATGTGCTAACTTTATATATTATCACCATATGCTTGCGTTTCTTGGTTGTTGAGGACAAGTTGCAGATGTATTTCTTTGGGCCAAGTGCTCAAAGGTGGATTTCGTCGAATGTCTGGATGAGGTAGGATCTTTATCTTGTCTTGTTAGCATATTTGTTTATATAGAATACTTGAGATTAGAGTTGATTTCTGCAGTCATTTCCATCTATTGTGGTTTACCCCATTCCATATAGATATTTTCCTCGTAACAAGTGATAAACCCAAGGGGGGATTCAAGGGGAGTATACACCCTATGGAACTTGACTCTCTTTGACTTAGTTCAATCCAAATCCAACCAAAATTGAATCTTCCTAAAGTTAGTCTTTAGAAGTTCATGATATCTTCTAGTTATTTTCAATATATATTCTCCAATACATTATAGGGAGAAACTAGAGTGTTGTAAATATTTAACAGATATGAAATATTCTATTCATAGAGAAAGAAGTATTCTAACAGGTGACTTCAATATAGTCTTGTCACAAGATGATAAATGGGGGGGAAGCATTATCCAAGACCAATAAAGAGAGAATGTAGAATATTTGATCTTAGATTGTGATCTAATGGATGTTAAGTGGGAGAAATGGAAATACACTTGGTCAAATAGGAGGGTTGGACCAAGACACATCTCATCTAGATTAAATCGATTTTTAATCCATATAAACCTTATGTTTAATGATGTTGAAATAATCTCAAGAATTATTCCTTTTAGAGATTTAGATCACAAACTTATTTCTCTTTTGTTTAGTCTCAAAATTATGGTCCCCTCCCTTTTAGATTCAACCCCCTATGGATTTATTATGGTTCATAACATACTTACCTTACTACACCTAACTTTCACAACGCACATATTACTCACTTAATTTCCACGACCATCATTATGCACCTACACTTTGAATATTTTTGGAAGAGGATGTTCACTCATGGGTGTAAGATAACTATCCTGATTCTCTCGTTGTCCTGCTTGTCCATTGTCTCGATTGTTCATTGTTTCACTTGTACGCTAATCCTCTAGTCCCAATCCTCTAGTCATCCTTTCATTCAATCATCCCGCTATCCTAATCCCTGCTTACATTGATCATCCATTTTTCTGCTTTTCCACTCTCCCAATCGTCCATTACCTTGTGACACTTCACGTCCCATGTTTTCATGTTTCCCAAAATGCATTAAATTACACTTTTTGGAAATGACCACCATTGTATAAATGTTAATACCTTTATTAATGGAAAATTTCTTGAGACAACTTCCCATAAATTTTAATACTAGTTATCATTAAAAATCCTTGAGTTAAGAGCCCCAGAACGTGTTAAAGAAAACAAGTGTATTTCGATAATACCAATTTTTTTTTTTAAATTGTTCATTAAGTCCATCACCTTGGAACAATATGACAACTCAAAGAAAAGAAAAATTCTGTAAGGATACTATCAATATTTTGGGATGAGAAGACCAAAGATTTCAATGGTCACATGCCTACATGTATTATTCTACATTACCACCCTCAAAAAAGAATTTGAACATGATTTGGACATCAAGAATTGCATCGGTAGGTTGTGTTACAACATTTTATGATTTCAAGGAATTAATTTCATGGTGTATTGAAAAGTTTGATAAGGAATGAAGAATTATTCAGTTATAGGGGCAATTTCCCATCTCTTTATCTCCCTGAACTTTTAAAAGGATGTTCAAGCTCCTTGAGCTCATGATGATTTTTAAGAGTGTCGAAGATGAAGACTTCTTGAAGACAAATAAAGGAGGATTCAAAATTTTA